>JBCAUI010537338.1:0-10994 GCA_038406195.1 Haplosyllis anthogorgicola
TTGTGGCATTTCTTCAAAATTTGGAAAAGCATATTTCTCTTCCCATGGACAAATTGTAATTTCAGGATTTCCTTCAATGCTTAAGGAGTCCTGTTTTAGTTTGACCCTTCAGTAGACTTAAGAAGTTTATTTAAGAATGCTTGATCTACTAATACTGGCTCTGTTACTGTATGAAACTGCTCTTGTTTGAGGAATTCTTCTATCACTAGTTCCTCCTCTTACACTACTACCTTGAGATTGGCTTCTCCTACCATTATCATATTCATACCCTCTAGCTTTCAAATCTTCTTCCAACTTCCAACAATTTTCCCATTTGTGACCTTTTCTACCACAATGAGTGCATTTTATCATACCAAAGTTACCATTACTACCACCTCTTCCAAATCCACTTCCAGTTCCTCTGGTACCACCTCTTCCAAATTTATTAAATCCTCTTCCACTAGAGTTACCACCAGAGTTTCCATTGGAATTATTCCAACCTCTACCTCTACCTTTATTTTGAAAACCACCTCTTAGAAAACCACCTCTTCCTTTGATCTAAAGTTCTGGTTTCCTCCTGGATTACCTTGATTAGTGTACATTACACTCTCCATGTTTTGATAAAAACTTGACTTGAGATCATCTAGCATATTCCTAACCTCTTGCATGCCTTCAGATCCCTCATTTTGTCCAGAAGAACCAGTCATTACCATAAAAGGCACCACAGGTTTAGTCTTCTCTTTCTCTTCTTTCTCTTTCTCTCTCTTTTTCTTGAGCTATTGCTGCACTAACCATAGTAGAATCTATAGTACTCATCAATCCAATACCTGTAGCTCTTCTAGCTGCATCAATAGCCCCATCCACAGTCTTTTCTATACTCAAAATTGTGTACATCTGTACAGGCATAGCCATAATAAACAAAGCTAACTGTCTATTTGGCTCACACTTGATGGCTTTCATGAGGATTCTAAATTCCTTCCATAAGAAAATCATCAAAAGACTACTTAGCAGGTTCCCACTTCAACTTTCTAACTGCATGTTCTCTTTCTTCCATAGTTAAACCTACTAGACTAAAATTGGAACAAAAATCTTTGACAATTTTCTTCCACATTGCTCCAGTTTTTTCATCTCTATCTAAATCTTCATACTTAAACCCAAACCATTGCCTAGCTTTTCCTTTCATAGAAGCAGCAAATCTGTCAATAATTTGTGCAACCAACTGTCCATCTGTAACTTCATTTATTTCTATGTTGTACATAAGCTTCATAAAATCTCTAAAGTCAAATCTCCATCAAATTTGGGTACATCTCTCATTCCAAAAGCTGCTTTGTAGGCCATATTGTTTGGTTCTTGAATTTCTGGCTCTATAGTTGGTTCAAAATTATTAGGTTCTGGGAATATAGGTTCTAGAATACCTGGGTCAATGGGTTCTGGTTTTGGTAAAGGTGTTAAATAACCTTTTAAATCCCTTAACCTAGTAAAGCCTTTGAGTTTTGTGGCAAATCAGATATATTGTCAGGAAATTTAGTAATATAACTGTCTCTCAAGAGTATAGCAGTATCTACTTTTCTCTGACACTCATTCCACTCTTGATTAAGTCTATCCAAATTCTCTTGCACAGGACCTTTTGCAACAAAGTCTATTTCCAATCTACCTTAAGCTATCCTTGCTTCTTCTGCTACCTCTTGTAATTTCTTTATTTGATCTGCCCACAATTTATATTCAGGTTCAGATTCAGAATCAGACTCTTCAGACTCTTCAGAATTTTCAGAATTTTCTCTAGCTAACCTAGCTTCTTCTTCTAATCTAAATTTCTCTTGCTCTTCTAACCTTATTTGTGCTAATCTATCTGCAGCTAATCTAGCTTCTTCCTCTTCTTTCTTAAGTCTTTCTTCCTCTTCTCTTTTCTTTTTCTCTGCCTCTCTCTTTGCTTTTAATCCCTTCTGTTGCTGTCTTATTTCTTCTTTCTTCTCTTTAATTTTCTCTTCCAAAAATTCTTGAACCCTTCTTAATTTAAATTTTTCTACACACTTCTTTACTTCTTTTGATTTTGCTTCCAAAACTTCTTTATATTCCTCTTCTAACTTCTCTTTATCACCAGTTAACTTACTTAGATCTCCTTCTAATTTCTCTTTCTCTGCTTGAACACTAACTGATAATGCTATTTTACTCTCTTTACATTCAGATAGATTCTTTTGCAAATTAAGCCAATCTCTATCTGATTTAAATAATTTAATCCTATTTTCTTTTTCTTCTATTGCTTTTGTATAATCAACAGATACATTTTGATAATCTTCCCTAAGCTCTCTAAGTTTTTCTGTTTCCTGTTCTGTCAAATTTCTTAAACTAGTTTCCTCTACATCTGTATAACTATTCAACCCAGCTTGAACAGCCAGCAAATCTAAAGTTTTTGCCATCACAAAATTTTAAAAAACATTGTTCTTACCTTATTTCAACCTTTTATTTTTTGAAATTGAGAAATTTCACCTCTCTACCTTTTATGGGATCTCGGTGGGACCTGCATAAAATATAGTTCAGTTCTTCTCCCAAAGTTGGTAGAGACCACTTCTACTATTAATAAACTCTGAATCCATTATGCCAAAAATAAAATAAGACTTAGTATATTTAAGGTTGAAGAACACTTTATTGTATTCTCTTCAAACTCCATGTACAAATCACAACACCTAACAAAATCACACAGCTTTTATAGAATGAAGATCTTTCTAGAGAATATTGATGATGCATCTTATTTTTCATCTCTGGTACAGCATAGAATATTCTAGGATGTTCTTGATTCCATACAAATAACCACCACATTATTGCATCATAGATAGAATAGTCTGGAAATGTCCAGAACGTAAATGTCACATTCTTTTATCAGATGTGCATTATATTACAATATATCAATTTATGATCGATAATACGTGTAAAATCAATAATAATAATAATAATAATAATAATAATAACTAGAAGAGTCGCAAAGTAGTATCTTACTGCCCGTAGAGTGTGAAATTTATGTATAAATTTCTCTCTTTGACCGACACAAGTACATGTATTTATGTAATGCTAATTGTCTGTAACCAAAATGTTAAATTCAAATTCCTCTCTCACTAATCACTGAATTATATTTTAACCGGAAAATATGAAGAACATTACTGACATTGAAAAGTTAAAATGTTTGCTAAGAGTCACTTATTCCACAAATTTCTTAGTAATTAATTAGTAATCAAGACTATTGTTAAAATTCCCAATGCCCATTAATGTAAAATTGCTTATTGTTCAGCGTATACTGGTGTACACTGTGCGAATTTAGCGCTATATCAAGAATAAATCAAACTTAATCTTAATCTTATATTTGTTTTTGTTACATTTATGGTGACAAACATTCCTATTAAATTCTTGAATAAGAGAAGTATTAAAGTTTCAAACAAGCAAAGTTTTCTGCAGTTCGCATTATTAGTATCATACATCACAAATCATATGAACACCAATGACATATTCGTTTTGTAATTCTCAATAAAAAAATTCACATTATCTGTAACGATATTTGCATAATTCACAATGTTACAAATGGAACAAATCTTGTTTTCATTGCATTGAATGGGAACTTATGGACCAAATGTCCCTCACATCCCTCCATATTTCTGTAAAATGCAGACGAGAAGACGAACAATAAATCAGTTTCCTTATTTTCAGCCATTGTTACTTTACTCTTTTACAAATTGGTCCAACAAATTAACATTGTGTCATTATCTAAGCCACGTCAAAACGAGATAATATCTTGTCGCTTTGTTTGTTTGCAAACGAAATTTGAGCTATCCTTCTATGAGGGCTCATAGGCCGACTCTTTTGGAGATATATTTTCCATCTACATAAATTTCAAGATAATGTGTCATTTATTTATTACAACCAACAGATATAATTATAACAATTTAAATTTTAAGTCAATAAAAGTGCTCACAATTACACAAACAAAAAAGAGTTGAATTAGTTGTATCCCTATTTTTTGTCAAGTCCATTACAAAAAAGTAAACAAACAAATCTCGTTTTGACGTGACTAAGGCAGCGAGACTTCTAGTGGCACCATGATTTTGCAAAAGGCCCTTGCGTCATTAAGAGATTGCCATCCTAAACCCTAAAATGTGTAATTTTGCGTCTCGCGAAGCCATGCACAGACCTGAAAATTAAGTATGTCACTGCGACAGTTCTTAAAATGTACCTTTTGTGCAACATAGCAACTTTACGTTGTGCCACTCGAGGTTTTTCCCAATTCCCTTTCTCGATCTGACAGATCTGTCAGATTTGATTGACATTACAATTCATACAAGGTAGGACATGAGTTGTTTATTATTACAATTGAATCATGTATGATAACTAAGAATTGTAATAAACAATGTATGTTGCAGTTTTGTTAATTTGTACTGAAATTATTACAGTTATCAGATCTGTCAGATCTGGCAAAAACCGAATTAGGAAAAACCTCGATTGGCAAGTATAATATTTCGCGAAGTTTTATTGATGTTAAGCTAGTACAATTCAACGATCTGACTACGTTATCTTAATTTGGTGGTTATGGAATCTGTTGGTTTCGCAGTAACGGTTCTTCATCATTTTCACCAAGAACTTCATCTTCCCGATTCTCATCTTCTGGAGCCTCCTCCTCCTCCTCCTCTTCCTCTGTATCTTCATCGTAAGAATCAAAGCCATTTTCTTCGTCTCCAATCTTCGGGAAATCTCTGGGTCTGAGGTGACTCAGGGGAGTGTGGGGCATGTTGAACCTGCAATGCAATAAATTTAAGGAAGTTTGCATGTATCATTTTTCACTGCTCTTTTACAGATAACACAAGCACAAACACATAGGTTGAGTTTCGGTCAAGGTCGTTTGAAGACCATATAAATACAATTTTTCGAAATATCTTTCCGGCTTTAATTTCTCTGTAATTTTAAATATCATTCATGAAGCATGAGGTAGACTGCCGACATTCTTGTTTATGTTAACATCTGATAAAATTATTCTTTTTGATTTTGCCTTTCAAATTATTAAACGTAGCTGTAGCAAAAATATGTTATCATTTAGAATAACATAAAACTTGAAATCATTATTACTTATCGATAGACTATATTGACGGGTAACCTAAAATGTCCAAAAGCTCAAAAAAGCACCGGGAACCTGTCAGGTGGGGAGGGTCAAGGTGCATGGCTGTGAACTCTGTTCAAACTCGTTAACTATTCCAGTGGCAATAGATTCTTTAGCTGTCAGGATAATTCTCTTTTTCCGAAATTGCTGTCAATCTAAATGTAATTCTATTGTACAGCAAACTTTGATTTGTGACAACATTCCGCTGTTGGTTTTCAAATGAAATATGGAAATGCTTATCATTTTGGGACATTAGCGCATCAAAAGTGCAGCGTGAAATTCTTTAGTTCTCTCCTTTCTTCTTTTTGTTTACAAAATGATAGGAATTTCACGAGCTGTTGGTTACTATTACAATCGGTTAAGTGCAAAAAAGGACAAGCAACGTAGTTTATGCAAACATAAATAACATACACCTAAGTGACTCACATTCATCAATTACCTTGAGCCAAGTACGCACCTGATTCTCGCAGCGATTTTATCTATGATATCACAGGGACGAACGCATAAGTTCAACTTGAGATACGTTCTTAGTTCAGCCGGCAGTTCGTTTACTTTGAACTTTTCCGTGAAGACGATCATGATATAATTCTTCCTTCCCTTCAGAGCCTCTGCATCAGCGGATTTAAATCCCCACATCTTGCTTCTTGATCGAAGAAAATTTCTGTAAATCACCAGTCATTCAGAATTACAATGTAATTAAATAGTGTGACAAGTGTATTTTGGTATCTAACTGTTTGGGAGTACATGAATTTGTGAATTTTACATTTTGTCATGGATAAAAATAAACTGAATAAGTGTTAATTTTCTTTAATACAATGAAAGTTAGAAAGATTGTTATCACATTCAATTGAATTGAAATAAGAAGAGGGTGAAATTCCAGTACACAGAAATTGTATCATTTTGGAACTGAAGAGAACAAAGGAGAGAACGAAAGAATTTCACGCTGTGGTTTTGATGCGCTATTGTTAAACTTCTGATATGAATTATGTGTGCTGCCTATCACTTTGGAAGAATTGCACATCAAAAACCCAACAAGAAATTATTTCGTTCTGTCCTTTGTTCTCCTCATCTAAAAAATGATAGGAATTTCAGGATATGAGTATTTACCTTGACACAATAAATATGACTCTTCTGCTTCTTTCCATCCCATCAGCAACCCGGTTTCCGGTCTGAGATCCAGGAGGAAAATCTCTCTGAGGAACCAACAATCTGAATCCGTCATCTTTCTCCAGATCAAACAGTTTACTTCCGTCTTTCCACTTGTTCCTCCTGAAAACCTGACTCACCCACTTGACGTCTTTGTTGCTAAATGTTGAAATAAATACAATTGTAATTAACATTAGAATTTGAAGTCTATAATTCAAGTTGAGGATGGTAATATTTTTGTATGCATACATGTAAAATTGTTCTTGTACATACCTGTATGAAAGATATGCATCATATTCTATGTTATCCAAATTCTCATTTTTATCATCCTTTGGTACCCCAAAACACGTGCACCATTTACAGTAATAATAGAAGAAGAATTTAATGTCTCTGGATCTTTTAATGACCAGGACAGTTAATGCAATGATTATTAAACCACTAAATCCAGCTCCAATTCCAACACCAACTTTTTGCCAAATTGTCCATTTACTTGGAAAACATCCCATGTCAACTGCATTTAACACAAATATTGGAAGCCCTTTCATCATTCCACTATGGCATTTTGCATCTTCATAGTCAACAATGACATGTTTTCCTGTGGAAGTTGTGAAGTTATTCAACCAACCAATCATCCAGGTCATTGCACAGTCACAGTGGAAGGGGTTGCCACCGATCCATACCCCTTGGAGAAACGTCAGTTGTTGAATGCTGCTTGGAATTTGTTCTAATTTATTATCAAGTAAATTTAGAAATTTAACAGTCTTCTTCCTATTTAAAGCACTGACAAATACTTCAGATATAAAATTAACTTTACTTCTGTTAAGATTCAGGTACCATATTGTATCAAGATAACTGAAAGAATCACTTAGCTGAGTGATTTGATCGTTTTCCATCACAAGCCAGTCAGTGCCATGTGGAACTGATGGAGGCAGGGATTTTGCAGATATAGATGAACAGTTGTACACGTTTGCTTTTTGGTTGAGAAAATAGTGGCAATAACATGTGTATCCAGCTGCATTCTGACAATGCACGGGGGCAACTGAAAGAAGAAGCACTGTGGCACTTGATTGTTTGTAAAATGACAAGTTTTCCCTGATGTACGTTTGTCTGTGTGTGGGCGTGTGCGTGTGAGAGGGCATACTGGTGTGAGTGTGTGTGACAGCGCGTGTGATTGCATGTATTCATGTGTGTCAAATTATGTAACCAAAATTTAAATACTCACTAGAAGCAAAGGCTGTTTCCTCTTCCTCTACCGTAACAGCAATTTTATGGTCAATGAAAATAAAGCCCAATTCTTGTGCTTTCTCCAAAAAATCATCACTATTTGATTCTATGAGCTGGTTTTCATCACTGAAATTGCTTTGTAATGTTTTTAACTGAATGACCTGTTTCAGGTAGCTATACTGAGTGAACTGAACTTGTCTTGGAATATCATGGGAAGAATTGAAATGTGAAGAGGCTATGCGAACATTTTTGGATTTCATTATGCGCACAGTGCCAGGATTCCATGACTCTGTGTTTATTTGAAAGAATGACCTATGGATGTTGATGTTTTCAATGTTAACAAATCGAACTGAACCTCCGATGTTGTTGAAAGTACAGTTATCAATCTGGACATATTTACTGGGGTCTCCGTCAAGATATTCATCGTAGATGGCATTCTCAGCCGAATTGTCAACAAATACACTGTCAGTCAAATTAACATCTGTATTCAAGGCAATTAGAATAGTTGACTCAAACGTAGGAGTTTGATGTATGGAGTATATATGATTGTTCTTAAATACGCTTCTGGTTATAGACAGTTCACTGTATTCGATGTGTATTAACTCATCGTGAACCGGAAAGTATATACCTCTTCCGTCGTTTCTCCTATTATTGAGGAATTGACAATCAGTTATTGTGAAAACACTTTGCCCCTGGACCACCATATGTTGTTGTAATATAGCGTTATTCATGTAGATGCAATTTGACATGGTTGCCGAACTTGCGCTTTCAATTTGCAGGAATGGAATGCTTACAGACGTTAGTATGTCGGTTATATTCGTGTTGATTAGGTGCAAATGACTTGCATGTCTCATCCAGATCAAAATCAAAGACGCAACAAGGTGGCTCTTTTGGAGTCTGCTGTTGATTATGTGAACAAACGTGTTGTCGGACGCTTGGAATCCGCCATGTTTATAAAACGTACAGTTGGTAAAATTCGCCTTGACATTGTTTATGGCGTAAAGAACAGCAGAACCCATATTATTGTGTGATGCGAATTTGCTGTTGACAACTGTTATGTCTGTGAAGTTTTCAATGTCAAAATTGACAGGCAGAAAGTGGTTATTTATAAAGTAAGAGTTATTAATGTGAATAGTACATAGACCCATTGCATGGATACCAACGCCAGTAAAGTACGTGGGATCATTATAATCAAATGTGCAGTTCTCTATGTTTATTCCAACTGAATACTCCATTGTTATAATGCTCCCTATCAAACCATGATTATCTTTGAATGTACTGTCCTTGATGTTGATGTTGGCTCTTTGGTAGCCCCTAATGGTTCCACCAATGCCACCAGTGTTCATGGTAAAGTTACTGTTTTTTATGACAACTGATCTGCCTTGAACATAGATAACTCCACCACTCTCAATACCATGGTTATTATAAAAACTACTTCGACTTATGATACATCTAGATACACTGGTAGAATTTTCTATGTGAGTAATTTGTTCTTGGGAATGATTTGTATTATTGCTAAAATGTTCTTCATGGATCAATCTCGGAACATCTCTCTGCCTGCCTGTATAGCTTGGATTCTTTGGTATAATAATTTTTCCAGGTTTTCTGATTGTAGTTAAGTAAAGCTGATCATGGCAGTTTATGACACCAGCTCTTTGACCAGTACTGTTAATAAACATGGAATTTTCCACCAGAATTGATGTGTTTGGAAAGGAGCATATACCAGTTCCATAGGCCGCCATATTTTCAATGAAGATGCAATTTAACAAAACGGCAGAGCTTTTGGATTTGACTAAAATGGTTGACTCAGCTTGAAACCAATGTCCATTCTTTATAAATGTTGAATTTCTGAGATACAGACTACTACCATTTAAAAGTTCAATCACACCTTGATAACCGTCATTACCAATAAATTTTACATTTTGCATTGTGATTTGACTGGCTGATGCCTTCAGTATTGCTGGACCAGTTTCTGCTTTATTATTTGTGAAGTTAGAATTTTTAATATTTAAATAACTATCTGAAATGTCAATAAGGGTTGTTTCCGGTCTTTTCTTTCCATCAACGTTACATTCTGAGATGTTTACTAGAAATTTGCTTGAAACATCAAAACCTCCTAAAGTTGAGTTAAACATACTGACAATTCCCGTCGTTTTCTGCTTATTGTCCCGTCTTAGTGACATTTTAGTTCTAGATAAGTCAGCCTGATGTATCAATAGGTTTAGTCCTCGAATTGACCAGGAGGATTTCAAGAGAGTGACGTTATAAAATGTAGCCTGAATACTTCCGTTTAATGGTGAATGAGGAATAGATGTCACCACTGTTAAATTCCGTGTCCAGGGATAATTATCCTTTAGTTAAAAAAGAAGCGCTCGATATAATTCAGATCATGAAATTACTGTCAAAAATTTAGGACCCCGCAACAATTGAATTGAATGACATCTGCATGAAATTCAATTGTTGCGGGACGCTCAACTTTTAATGGTAATTCCATGATCTGCAACTCAAATTGCAAGCAACTGCGGGTAACATAACTTAACATAAGGCGTAGAAAAAAAACTACTTACCACCAGCTGAGCATCTATGGTGAAACTCCTATCCGTTATCAAGGACAGTGTCTGGTTGGTCTTGAATAAGGTCTGATGGAATCTCCGCAACAGCCAGTCAAGAGTTCTACACGCATTAGTTTCATTTTTTCCACAATCCAGCGTGTTATTGCCATCTATTGACAAGTACCAATCTGGAACTGAAACATTACAAACGAATAGTTCAGCACGATTATGAACAAGGAGATAACCTATCGGTGTACCGAGCTTCATGCGGCCATTTTGTTTGTCATGTGACATCCAGGCTTTTACTGGGGTTTGGCACCTTGCCAGGGAAAACAACACAAAAATTTCTTGAAAACAGAAAGCTGAAATGCCCTCTATCGGGCATTCAGCTCAAAGAAGCAGTACACGGAACTTATATCAGAAGTTTAACAATAGCGCATCAAAAGCACAGCATGAATTCTTTCGTTCTCTCCTCTGTTCTCTTCGTTTCGAAAAAGATACGGTTTCTGTGTACTGTTACGCCCGTGCAAGATGGTTTTAAGAGTGTGTTGTGGAGTTCTTTTAAACTAATACTATTGAAGAAAAACCATAGCCGTATGTAGGTACTTTTAATTTTTCAAAATCTTTTTTAATATTTGGTGTCAAAAGTGCAATAGATGTAAGTATTTAAATTGAAACTGCTGAAGAAACCCTCTGATAACCGTGTGAAATTGTATTATCGTAAAAAATCCAGGAAAAAGAAACTTACCATTTTCAGTTTCAATAAGAGCCTCGCACAATAAACTCTTCCTCAGAAGTAGCATCATCAACAGTGTGACGAGAAAATGAGAATTTTCCATGTTCGATATTTGCGTCCGTGAATAAAATTTAACTTGGATATTTATTGTCTATCGAATGAAATTCGATAAGACTATGTGGTTATCTTGCTGGGAAACTGACCATCAATTCAACACAGT
>JBCAUI010537349.1:0-10994 GCA_038406195.1 Haplosyllis anthogorgicola
AATTCCTGCTCTACTGCAATGTTGAGTTTGCCTTTGAAATTAATACATTAAAGAATCTAAAAACAGAGTCAAAGGAGTACTACATAGTCTCTCACTTATGCTTCATTTGGACATTAAAATGTTCTGATTTTTCCCTGTGTTCTCAAAATTTTCCCTGTGTTGTACTTAAATTCCCTGTGTTTTTCCTGTCTGGAAAAAGTAAAGATCAAATTCCCTGTTTTCCCTGTGCCGTGGCCACCCTGCAAACACACTGGATAATTTTTAAATTTACATTGCAATAAAAACTCTTTTCCAAGATAACAACCCAGCTACCAAATTTTGGTTTAAATGTAATCGTGCCCAGATCGCAAATTTTTGTCACATGCACCGAAAAACATTATATTGATAACACAACAAAAATCTGGTAGACAATTTATTTGTTAGTTAAGAGACCATTTGACTAGCCTTCTTACAAATATTGGCAACGGTACAACTCGATAAACAATTGAAAATCTATACCGTTTGGGGTACAACTACTGCAACGTCTGAGTGATCAGAATGGACACTTGATGTTGACTCGAGCAGGCCCTGTCTCTCGTTGTTCTGGATTGTCTGTTCATCACCATCCTCATCATCTAGCAGTCCCTGAACCCTCGGTCCAAACAATCCTCCTGAAAAGAATACGATGTTGAGAAATACGGTCACAGGCATTTATTCCCATAGGGATACATCCTTGCTTTAAAGAGTGCGACACACATATTTAAAGTGAAACATTAAACAACAATAAAATGGGTAGTGTGCTATTTAAATATTATTCTTTATCTTGCTATACCTGGTGCTATCAAGTATTTTTCCGTGATAGTAATAACTGGAAAGCACTGTAGCGGGTATGTAAACAATACACTTATGATCAATGTGACGTCAATGGCGATCGCTAACGGCGTATGCTGCTTAATACTGAGCGTTATTAACTGTTGAACGTCTTCACCATACCTGAGACAACAAAGAATATATGCTAGATGTGACCTCCAGAAATTAAAATATTCACAACATTTGTGCACAATCTGTTAAATCCGTTATAAGGTGAGACTTAAATTATGATTAAGAGTTTCTGATTAAAGCAGAACAAATCTTAAATCTTGCAATACAGTTAACTAATTTGTGCAGTCTGTGCTGAAATCCGTACTTAATCATTTATTTATTAAGCATCTCTTTACCTTTTAGCAGGTGTAACAGAAATCAACTGTTACCAACCTCAAATATCCTATGGCACCGAAACTGGTCAGAATACAAAACACCATGTACACACTTCCACGTAACATGTAGGGAAACGCCCATCGGTTACCTTCCATACTGCTCTCTATTGGTAAGATCTGTAAAATATTAGGCAAGTCGTGACTTTACATCCATAACATACAAATTGGAACCACATTCCTTCTGTCGTCATTGGTATGAAAATTTACGAAGATAGCACTTACACAGCCTATGCCTTCATAGGCACTAATCAATTGACCCAAAAAGACAGGAAGTGTGGCCCACTTGTAGTAATGAATTCCATCTGCAACACTAAATCCTGCAATGAACCAACGTAACATTGAACATACTTTCAACTTATACAAAATAGAAGACCATGTCTAAAAATCTACATCGATATACACTGATATCTATATCACTCACATCATCATGTTTAATTCATGAAAATAGCAAATAGCAGCTGAAACCTGATTAGTCAACGATTTTTACTGATATTGTTACAAAAAGAATATTTACTGCTCACTTATTTCAAAGAAAAAAAATCAAAACAATTCGAAAAATGCGTGAAAAAGAAAAAAATTGAAGTGAAAATCTTACAATCAAGCCACTCTGTTTGAAGGCAAATGCCAGCGCAAGATAATTGGTCCCTATAAAGGCATCATTTTGGTATACCGGTATTTATTTTTAAAGTTTTTGCGAGTGACCAAACTATCTAAAAGTTCTGGAGGAAACGGTTTCGAACGTTGTGTAAACGTTTATCAGAAGTGCATTTGATGAAATTAACTTACCAGTCAATTCGAATCCCAGAACTGAGAAAGCTCCGACGAACAAAGCAAATGTTGCGACCACTGTAAGCGGACTGAGAATTCTTAATTCACGGATGAGTGAGGTACACAGAAAGAAGGGCAGTGGAATTAAGAAGAGAAGTTTCATGTCCGGTGCAATACTTTTCAAGAAAAGATGCGGTGTTGGGGGGACTGTTGTCGTTGTATTTGGGGCGACTGTTGTTGTGTTTGGTTTCGTCGTGACGGTAGTTGGCCGGGTTGGCATTGCTGTAGTGCTGCTGCCATTTAACTGTCTGGCATCATTGATGTCATGCGAACCATCCTCGTTCATATCTTTAAATCCTATTGACTTTATGGAAGAAATGCTTGAATCCAGATGATCTATTGCAGCATGTTCACCTGAAGGTTCTGAGTTTTTCATTTGGAATGTAGATCTTCTGTGTCTAATTGGGTCATGCTTATGCCCTGTTGAGTATTGACATTCTGCTGGTGCACTATTTATATTTGGAATATTGAGCATGGGTACCCCTATATTAGTTCTTGGCTCGTAAAAGCCTCCATTCGGGGTACTTATTGGACAAACATTGCCAACAATTCCATCTACATCATCCAAAGACGTGGGGATGGAATGATTTAACGGAATTGCTGCAGGGTGCAGTGGAAATAGTGTGTAGATCGTGTTGGCTAAAAATATGAAATACGCCACTATTGTAAGAAACTGGGTGAACCACACGGCAAAGTCGATCAAGTATGCACAATACTTGCCGAGGGCAATACGCCCCAGGTCACCGTATCCTACAGTCCTTTCCAATTTTGCCCGGTACTCGCTCATCTCCTGCGGTGTACGAGGACCCTTTGCTCGCTCCTCCTCCATTAAAATGTCTATGACGAAATATTTGGTGCGAACCATCAACTGGCAACAATGGTCGGTTAGACACGCTATCAGAAATACTCCAACTGCACCAAACTAAAATAAAGGCAAGTATAAATATTACCAATATTAACGTATGTACAGAGCTATTAACAAAATCTAGCATCCAGCATGAAAATCTTCAATATTTTTATTTCTGTACATAGAATAATTTGGAATTACACATATTTTATTAAAACAGAAACCTATGTACAAAACTGGAGGGTGGAATAGACTTATGTCTTTTTTGTTTTCTTTTGCAACTGGAAAATTTAAATGGGGAAAATAGCAAATAGCAGCTGAAACTGATTAGTCAACGATTTTTACTGATATTGTTACAAAAAGAATATTCACTGCTCACTTATTTCAAAGAAAAGAATCAAAACAATTCGAAAAATGCGTGAAAAAGAAAAAAATTGAAGTGAAAATCTTACAATCAAGCCACTCTGTTTGAAGGCAAATGCCAGCGCAAGATAATTGGTCCCTATAAAGGCCTTCAAAGTGTTGAAGTAATCTCCTGCAAAATGGTACCATCTTACTTTGGGCCTGAAAAGAAAACATTTAAATATGAGCAAACAAGCATGAAATCCCCGTGTACAGTTGCATGTATTGTATAATGTAGAATATAACATTGCTGACATCTAGTATCTTTAAAGGTACCAAGCTGTAAATACGGTATTAGTCATGTAGTACAGTATATTGATCGTATTTGGCATGACTCATACAGTGACATACACATGGGTGGTATGAGACTTGTCCATCTGCCTCCAACCGAATATTTTCAATAGACATAAGGATTTTATTTAACAAAGTACTACAGAAGGTAAGAAAAAGACATGCCCAACCCTACTCAAACATGGGCTGATGTACGAATTTTAGTTGAAAACTTCAGCTACAGATACTATTCAGTCACAAAACAGGTTCAAATTAACATCGTGACTGTTTTGTGCCTAAAAGTTTGTAAAGAGACAGTGCTGAATAAAATGGTTTCTGTGTTCCAAAACCTTCAGTCTCTGAAACAGATGTGATTCGAATAATCTCATTATTTAAGCGTAGGTGTCAAACGTATTGCCACGATTCAAGTAGTGTGACTTGTTCCATAAACTTTACTTCTTTTTACGTTTGTTGCCTTTCAGATTACACTGCAATTATACTCTTCTGGAGCAAAATGAATCAACAACGTAACCAGGAGAATACAGACAATGGTCTGATCATTGCATGCAAAACCTGTTACCATTTGTACGATGAAAGTTGTAAAACCAAGACTCAATTTAAACCAGATTCTGTGATTGCAAAACTTCTTTCACTGCAACACTTGAACTGCATTAAACGTCTGATACAACAGGGAAATGAATCAAAGGAACAATTAATACTTGCTGCCGCTGCGTTTGGATACAAGGATAGTCTTAAGGTGATTCTCTCCAATGTCAGGATTGAAAACATTTTCGGTAGAGAAAAGTTAGGAATTAAAGCAGCTCACATGGCTGCAAGAAGAGGTCAATGTAAAATTTTGGGGACACTTCTGGAGACAGGTATTAGTCCAGATAGTCGTCTGGATACTGGACCATCTGGCGTGACAGCAACATACCTGGCCACTGCAAACGGTCACGCAGACTGTCTGAAGCTGCTTTTAACCGCTGGTGGCACAGGTTCGTTGGTACCAGGTTTCTCTCCTTTGTATGGAGCTGTCATCAATGGTCACACTAACTGCATTCAACCACTTATTGAACGTAATCATTACGTATGGGGGCATGACCAAGGGGGAGAAATGTTGAAGAGGTTGGCATCAGAAGGCAATATCAATTTTCTCGAGTTAATTATCACACAAGCTTAACACGCATTGGCTTTCAAGAAGTACAAAACGAATCAAAACTGCAAATCATCCATATTCCAATGTTGCGGGAAAACATCCAAGCTGCGGCAAGACAAGTTGCCCAAGCTGGCCATGCAGACTGCCTGAGACTTTTACTATACAATGCATTTTCAGATATTTACTCAACAATATCTGTGCAGGATCTTATCTATGATGCAACAAGCAATGGTCACCTTAGCTGTTTGAGTATAATACTTGACTGTGCCATCACAGTTAATACGGACGATGCTGTTGTTGCCACGGCCCAAAAGGGCCATTTCGATTGTCTGCAAACGTCATGCGAGTACAGCAGGATGCGTCCATTTGCAAGAGACCAAGCTGTTATTACATCTGCGGTCAATGGGCACGCGAGATGTCTCCATTTTCTATTTGAAGTCTCAAATAGTCTCCTTTCCGATGTCATACGCCCTCTGTGTATGAAGAAGCTATTGCGGGTTCTGCAGCAAATCGACATTTTGAATGTTTAAATTTACTTTTCCACGAAAAACCGGCGACTCCTTCCAATTTTTCAAGCACAATGGCACAGATAGCAATCCTGGGAACTACTGAAAGTGGCCATCCAAGCTGCCTCAAGCTATTGTATGAAAAGCTTGATGATAACATAACAAACGTACCGAGCCATAAGACTGGCTTCGGCGATGGGAAGAACTGACTGCTTACGAGTGTTACTGGAAACGCAAACATTTTGCCGTAACCATCCTTGTATGTCACACAGTCAGGTTGAAACCGCTCTGATAGAAACCGCCGCATGTGGCAACGATAATTGCGCAGATCTACTCTCAAGCCGACAAACCAGAACTGTACGCAGGCCATTTGGTCGTTGCTGCTGCTGTTGGAAGCTATGACGGTCTTACCTCCTTATTAAAATTTGGGGCGAAGACGAACATTCCTGTTCCAAAGGATACTCTCTACAGGCCTGCCTGGTGGCCGATGAATGTGGTCCGTGTTTCTGAGGTACAAAACCAGTATCCGATATATTCCTTGATTAAAGACCCACTTTTTCGCCACAAAAGTATTGGTGATGGCGATGCACCACTGCTCACTTCGATCAAATTCAACGTTCTTGGTTCTGTTAAAATTCTGTTTGACTGGGGTGCGAATCCAAACATACTGGGTCAAGATGGTAGCATCCCTCTTACGCAAGCTGCCAAACACGGACAGGTGAACATGTTGGAATTACTTCTGCAAAAGGGAGCTCAGCCTGATCTGTGCCACGCTACAACTCAGAAAACCGCACTTGAGTACGCAGCAGAAAACGATCACCCCGACTGCGTCGAAGTATTGCTTCAATACAATGCCAGAGCGGACCTTGCCCGCAGATTTGGTCAGAAGTTTAGACCTCAAATCGAAAAAGTTTTTAATATTGGTGGTTGTTGCGGGTACGCAAAGTTACCAGGATACAGAGAATGGTATCCATTTATAAAATCTAACAATTTACTTCAGCAGCTTTGCAGGTCATTTATAAGGAAGCATTTGGTTGTGCAAAACCCTCGAAGTAACCTGTTTCGCATGGTGCCCAAGTTACCATTACCCCAGAAAATAAGACATTTTGTTTTATATAACTCTAGCAAACCTATTGATCAATTGACCAAAAAGCGATATTTCCTAATATTAAATTTTAGCATGTTAAAGAACATTCAAAAGAGAGCTTTTCTAAAACAAAATACTATATACTCATGTCCGGTTTCACATAATAAATATGATATCAGCTAAATGTACAATTCTAAGTGTTCTGTTTGGTCACCTATTGTGTGAGTCAATCCTATAAATATAATATAATATAATATAAATATAATATAAATGGTAATTCTTTGTAATAATTTGAATCGTGTATTGTGACGGAAATCGAACATTTATAGCATTTTATCAAAATAACAAAAATACTCTGGTATGTTATCAATACAATTTATTGAATTTAAATATCGTATTAACCCGAATTGGGGCACCCTCTTTAATTGAGGCACCCCTCTCTTTTTTGAGACAAAATTAACCAAACGATTTCTGGTTTAATTCACAGGAATGGTAATTCTTTGTCAATATATTGTAAAGATATCACGAAAGATCATCATTTAAGATGGCCAATCTCCCATGTAAACATGTCAGTTTCTGTATAAATTTTATGTTTATCACAATTAAATTTAGCTTTTTCAATTTCTTGAAAAAGGCATCCCCATCAAAATTTGTTTTTGGCACCAGATGCCCCAACTCGGGTAAATACGGTACGATGCACAAAACAGGTATAAAAAGGCCAGTTTGGTTTCTTCCAACAATTTCAGTGTAATTTTGATGTTAAATGTAAATGGCCATGGTAAAATCCAGGTCCAACGACATGGGATTGTGTGTGCATTGACGGAACCAAAAGTCACCGCGATTCCTAAAAGGCGACATCTACCGATTTTTCTTCTTTTTACATTACTAAGTTCTATATTTAGTATGTGCGTTATCTACTCTGTCGTGACTAAAATTTTATAAATTCATGAAAAGTCGATGCTGTGTCATTTCTTCACTGATTTCTCTTGAAAGAGAATAGTGTTGAACTGTACATAAAAGGTAAGACCTTATCTATAATGTTATTATTTTGTAGTTAACGTTTTATTTTTTATTAATTTTTCTACCAATTTTTGTGGACGGAGATCCATTTTATGGTGCCACGGGTACCCTATGTCTCTGTCCAAGGGTTTCAAGGCTAGGATGGATCTCGCGCTTGCGCACTTACTCACTTATTGCTTTGATTCCCAGAGCCATTGCTACGTCTCTTAAAATAATTTATAAAAAGACTCAAATCAATGATAATAATAAGCGTTTTTGTGTACTAGAACGCAACATAAAGTGGACTGCAAAATGGATACATAAGAGATAGCCTTATTTTCATGGCGTTTTACTTGAATTGTCAAACCATTTTGCAATTTCTTGAGAACTAAATTCCATAAATGCGAAATTTAACCGGTTTGACAATTTTTTAGGCAATGGTATCATCATGAATGGGTCACTTGAACATCGATGCCACCACGTGTGATAAGTGTATTGCCACATTTAATGTCACAACCGACGAAAAATTTAAGTTTCTACCAGATTCTGCTGTAGCAAAGTTCGTTACCACTGCCCATTTATACTGCTTGGAAAATTTTATCAAACAGAACGATGAAATAAAAGAGACAATCCTAGTGGCAGCAGCTGCACTAGGACAGACGGACTGTCTCCAAATGATTATTTCATTTATGGATATTGAGACCATTTTTGGCAGTAAGTTGGGAACCAAAGCTGCTCACATGGCTGCTAGAAGAGGCCAACTGCGTGTTCTGGAGATACTTCTGCATGCTGGAGTAAATCCAGATTTCCGTCTGGATACTGGACCACCTGGATTGACGGCAACGTACTTGGCAGCTGCAAATGGACATGCACAATGTCTTCAGTTACTGTTAGACTCCGGCTTCCAAGGGTCATTGATTCCAAGTGCCTCACCTTTATATGGAGCTGCAATTAATAGTCATATGGACTGTATACAACTTCTTATTAAATATAATGCTTGGGGATGTGACCAAGGTGGAAAGGTGTTGAGATGTATGGCATCAGGCAATGTGAGATCTCTGGTGGCACTTGTGGGAGGATTCACCAGCGTATACCTACATGAGGCACAGAAGGAGCCTAAACAGCGAACCTTTAATGTTCTACAATTCAGACTTGATCTTCAAGCTGCAGCGAGAGAAGCTATTGAAGCTGGTGACGCCGAGTGCTTAACAGTGCTGCTTCACAGTCTCTGTTTTGACAAAGACTCCGCAAACGTAATACACGATCTTATCCTTGTTGCCGCAACCAGTGGGCAAGCCCATTGTTTGGGAATCATACTCGAGGCCACCACAACAGTAAATGTGGATGATATCATCATAGCCACCACAGGAATGGGCCACCTTAACTCTTTAGTAGAAATGCTTTGTAATAATTACCTGTTACCTCCCAATACGAGCGATCAGGCTATTCTCCAGAGTGCCTTGAATGGACACTCTCATTGTTTGGAGTTTCTCTTGCGGAATCATTTCTCACCGTCTCAACCAATAAGTACATCAGTATTTGAAGAAGCCATTGTGGGTGCTGCTTCTAAAGGGTACCCGAGATGTTTGGTACTGTTTTTTCTGCAAGGCCTGACATACAGCAATCGTTATACAACATTTGACGTCATCCAGAAGGCAATTGTTGGCAGCATTGAAGGTGATCATTCCAGTTGCATGAATTTAATTTATGCCAAATATGCTAAAGTTATACCACCTCAAATGCATTTGGAGGCGATAACTACAGCTTCTTCTGCGGGAAGAACAAATTGTTTGCGATATCTCCTTCAAATGACAACGTTTTCAAGTATCTACCAAAGTGAATCTAGCAAGTTGACCAAAGCTCTCGCGGAGGCTGCCTTGCATGGAAATAACGAGTGTGTGGACTTGCTTCGAGAGAAGGCAGATTTGTCTCTTCACGACAAATCAGAACTTTAGTCGGGCCACTGATGAGAGCCGTTTCATCCGAAAACTGTGAGGGTCTGAACAGACTTTTTCAGTTGGGGGCGACACTTAATGTAAGCTGTACTAGTATCATTCACCACTGGGTGTATGGACGTACTTTTCCCACTACATCAATTGGGGAAAAGTATGTGCCATTACTTCTTGCTGTAAAGTATAATAAAAATTCATGTGTTAGGGTCCTTTTAGAACAGGGCGCCAATCCTAATATCATCGACACTAATGGAACCAGCCCCCTTTCCATTGCGTCGTTAAAAGGAAATGTTGAGGTTTTAAGATTACTTATACAATACGGTGCACATCCTGACTTATGTCGGGCTGGAGGTAAAACCCCACTTGAGTTGGCTGTTGGTGCTGCTCATCCTGAATGCGTCAAAATACTGCTTCTGTACGATGCAAGAACTGATCTAGGTGAGACATTAAGCAAAGGAGTTCGGACAGACGTCAAAAATGTTTTGAATGCTGGCGGTTGCTACGCGTATTCCAAATTGACAGGATACAGAGATTGGTATCCATACAGAGAATCAGATCATTTTCTTAAACACCTTTGCAAATCACGCATCAGGAAAACTGCACTCCAGCAGAACCCCAGTACCAACTTGTACAGTTTGGTTCCCAAATTACCACTTCCACAACAAATGAAACAATTCCTCTTGTATGAAGTAAATTAAATCTACTATCAATTTGATGAAACCATATGTACAAATATTTTCTTTTCGTTTGGTATGTCTTGTCTTATACAATTCACCCAACTCACAGTGCAACGTTGCTACATTAATAAGCAGAACACCAAGTTACCTATCCATTTACAAGCCTAATAGTTTTAAGCTAACAGCATACATTTGATCATATATCATATGTAAAGAAAATATCTAAAATTATAAATAAAAACCATTGCAAAGAAAGAACAATGCAGTACAAAATTGAGGTCTTGTGACACACACACACACACACAATTTACTATTATACTGTAATCTTTAAAGTTTTGAGAATGAAATAAATTTATTGCTTCCTTATTCAAATTTAAATCAGATTTCATTTTTGCATTTAAGCAGTAAACTTCATTACATCAAACTGTATCACGTTATTTTACGCTGTTGAAACTATTCCCTAAAATGGTACACATTTATGGCCTTTAAATAAGAATTACGTTTTGTGCATAAAACTTAAAACATGACCAATGACATCGGCAGTGACATTTTTATATTACACACAAGACTTTTAATTGTATTTCGTACAAACAATTGTAATTTTAATGTAAGAACAGGGCCACACATTCGCATCCCTTTTTTTGCGGTGTCCTGAAGGAAGTTCCACTACAGTATCCTTTTTCTTTTCTTTTCTTTCTTTTTTTTTTTTTTTTTTGTACTACCACAATCTTTTTTTCTTTTTTTTGTACTACCACAATCTTTTTGCATGACCATCACCAGGCTTGGCACATAGCAAAACAATTTATTGGGAAATGAACTCTCCTTTGCAAGACCATCCCAAAATTAGGTAGTCACCCAAAAGTAGGTCTACTGTAATTTGAATTAGTTGTTTGCCCGGAACAACATGTCCACAAGTTGAAAAAAAAAGGTCCAAATGGACCTGAGCTCATTTGGCAATATAAAAAATAGGTCCAGATGGACCTGAGCTCATTTGGCATTATCAAAATACTTAGACAATTTAGATCACAATATCAC
>JBCAUI010537360.1:0-23504 GCA_038406195.1 Haplosyllis anthogorgicola
TCAGGGGTTGCCCTGACACTAGTGTGAGTAGGGAATGGTCAGGCTGACCCTACGAGTATCGCAGGGTCAGCCCGACCCCTTCCCTGCTGACTCAGGGGTCGCTTTGAAACTATTACAACGTACACTGTATATGCGTGTTAGCAGGCAGCTGCCTGTAACATTGATGTTAGCGGAGAGATCAATCACAAAATTGAGACCTATTAATCACAATTGCTCATCAATCACGCCCGATCCCTGAGCCTGAAAAGGCCTCCAACTTCCTGGGGTTTGCATCTCGATCAGAGCCTACAAGGAAAATTCCGGCACAGATCTGAGGGCCTGTATTACAAAAACAGCCGTAACTCCGCGAATTGCGCTGACGTCACAACAACACAATGCCCGGATCCAAGGGACGTGACGTCATATGAGATGATGACCTACTGGTAAAAAGCTATGAGACGCGGCGTCACCCTGTTGCCTGGTAAGAAGCCATGGTTACCGATCGTCCGTGTTTCAACATTTAACATCCGGGTTCCTCAGCAAAAGCCATAATTCATAAGGAAGAAGATACTGGCTAAAAGCTGAATTAAAGCGCTTATAAATGGTGAAACCGGTGAAAAGTTAAATAAAAAGGTAAGTGAGAAGTTAGAGTACTAAAAATGTCAGTCCATAAGAGAAATAGCATTAAGAACTGGCACTTAGGGATCAAGTGCAAAGGGCTTCACATGCACAATTAAGTCACTTGAAGGTGCAACAAGCTTCAAATAAATCCCCCGTTTTCATTGCCAAAAGCTAAGGGGTGTGACATTTTTAAATCAGCTGCCTGGTGAAACTGTGTAGAAGGAGAGACAGCCATTATCATAATTTTGTCGCTGGTTGAAGTGTTTTAACCTGACTTCACCTAGAAGATCACCTAGAAAGAGACGTTTACCTATTTTTCTGTAACTGGATTATTTATTCCACAGAAACTACAAGCCAAGATGGTCGTGAACTGGGAGGAACAGGAGCGAGTGCGGCAGCTGCTTACAGAGGCCATAACCGTGCTGTGCAAGAACGGCTTGAAATACTCGTCAAAGTTCTGCGTGGAAGGCCTTCTAGGAATTACGTTGGATGACAATGATATATTATTGGTTAATATTAAGGAGACAATTGGCAATGGATCTTCTGCTGGTATATCTGTTTATTCACCTGTGCAGTCCAGGATGCCACCTTTAAGTGGACGATCTTCAATGGGGATGGGACACAGGATGGCAGTGACTTCACCAAGACGTGGTAGAGCTAAACCTATCATGTCACAAAGAGGTAGAGGCGCTTTTGGTGTAAATAGAAAACGAACTCTTTTCTCTAGTCCAGTTAAAAACATTCAACCGCCTATGCGCCAAATGGGATCCCCACCCCAACAATTAGCAATGCCTCTACCGGACCAAAGCGGTCTTACCGAAGGACCCGCGTCGAAGGTTAAGAGGGAACAACAGCCTGAAACTATTCCAGATGATGTAATAGAAATTGCTGACGAAGATGATTCGACAGCACACACCATTCGGCCTGATGGTACGCCACCTCTGAAACAAGAAGCACCAGACCAACCAAGTAGTTCAACTGACCCACAACAACAGCAGCAGCAAGAAACCAAGTTCACATTAGACAGTGATACGAATAAATCATTAACAGATTTTTTGGACAATTTAATGACACAGCACGATGTGGGTCCCAGTTCCAGTAGTCACAGCAGCAATACTTCAGGCAGGGGCGGAACACCATTATCGCAAATGTCGCAGATGACGCCCAAAGCTGAACCGTTAAACATGCCATGGGAACAGCCACAACCACCGGTAGGGTACTCCTCTCCTCCTGGTCAACATGGTGCTCCACCCCAATTCCACTCGCCAACCCAACAGTCACAGGTAATGTCACCATTCATTTTAAATTTTAATTCTGAACGTGATAACCCAGACCCACTAAAGATATTTTATTTTTCGTCATACAATGTAAGCATGACTTGTAGTTTTTGGTCACAGCTAACTTTGCAAAGATGACTTTTATTGACAGAAAGGTAAGTTTCGTAAATTAAAGGGTTTACAAGTGATCTTGGGCGGTGAAGAACTTACGAGTGTGCATGCAGGAAAGAATTTATTAGCTCACCCAGATGTCAGCCGTTCCAGTGGTAAGGTGAGTGTAATCTGCGGTATGTCGTTCACTTCAGCAAGTAACAAAGGTGAAAGTACAATTTCTTCAAACAGTATCAATCAATTTATAAATGAATGTTTAATAAATTATTAAATATATACAATTTTTCCACAACTTCACCTTTGTTGGTAGGGTCTGGGTTAACCTTTTTGTTTTAATGGTTGATTTGAAAACAGTCAAAGTTTCAGATTTGTTAATTACCAGGCTGATGCCTACAAGGACCAGGAACACCGGAGTTTTAATTAATATTTAATTTTGCTTGCTGTTTTAAAATCAACCAAGAACAAATCTTGCAATGTGATAAAATTATTGAAGTTAAATGTAAACGTGACACAATGTAAGAGATAACCTTGGATATTGAACAGAATGCATGCTTTGTTCCATTTGAGAATACCAGGGATTACTCGTATTGGAATTTGATTTATTCTTTCTTTGTGTGTCAGTGGTATGAAGTTTGCAGGTGCTGGGGATTCTGCAAGTGTAGTTCTTCTCAAAAAGAAGATGTGATAGTTTTTTGTTAGAATACAGGGCTATAATCAATATCGAATTGAAATGTAAAACGAAAATGCGGGGCAGACTGTTAAATAATGTGCAGGCAGATAAGGTTTTAGAAGCACTTTGGTATTTAGTGGCATTTATAAGCAAATTTCGAGCATAAAATCAGAGGTTGTGATTTTATGGCAACACAAATGGATCAAGTAGCGGAGAAAAAGTCAAATAAATCCATAGATGCAGAGATGTAAGATGCCAAGGTGGCGGAACAAAACACAGTGGCGGGTGACCATTTTGTCTGCATGAATTCATATGGCTTTGAGTTGTTTTGGGTGGCAAGGAGTTGTATAAAAACCTAGACGTGATAGAAATTGAGCAAGTAGAGAAGTGCTTTGTGATGTTATCGTGTGTGACTACAAGGTGCACCATGTCTACTTGCAGGCTGTGGCCACTTGGGAAAGTATGGGGCGATCTCTGCACCTTGAGGCACTGAGCAGGATCAACCTTCCATTGCTGTCAGCCTCTACTTGCAACTCATCCACTGCATCAGCAGTGGTGACTTCCCCAAACGTTCTGCAGCAGGCCACGCAGCAAGCTGTAATGTCACTAATGCCACCAGCAAGTCACCTTGCCATGCCGCAGGTAGAAGAAACCCCTGCTGAAGCTCCTGTCTCAGCAGAAGGTGTTTCATTGTCGCAAACTGTGACTCATGTACTGCCGCCAGCGGACACCACCGCACCCGCCACTCCCAAAAAAGTAAGACGAAAACTTGACGTAGTTTCATCACCAAATCATAACAAAGAAACCGTGGCAGCATCGCCGTTTAAAAACAAAGGTTACGTTAATGTGACCATGGCATTCAACTGTACCATTTGTAACAGAACGTTCACAACGCAAACTGCACTGCAGAATCATATTTACGCACATCATGAAGATTCTCAGAATAAGGAGTTTCAGTGTGGACTGTGCTCCAAACGTTTTCTCCACAAAAGTTCAATGATGAGACACGAAGCAATGCACAGAGGCAGACACTCGTGTCTTCAGTGTCAGAGGACATTCCCAAAGAAAGAAGATCTTGATACGCACGTCAAAGTTATTCACATGGGTGTAAAAGAATTCTCTTGCCAGATTTGTAACTCGTCGTTTGGATACAAAAGAAACTTGGTCATTCACATGAAGAATGTGCATCCGAAGCATAGCTGAATGAAATAAATACATATGTATTATGTTCCAGAGGCGATGTACAATAAAATATTTACCATGCCATTTAACTTTTCAAAAATGTATAACGGTTAAATATTATATATCCTCCCTGCTGGTTAGTGTGATAATACCAGTGTGAGTGAACTACAAACTGTTTTTGATCTCAAGTGCCATTTAATGTGTTTAAATAAATTTTGATCTTGTACGAATTGTTGTAGTTGTGCAGTTGTATGTGCAGGAAATGAAAAGATACATTGGAGTGTTAGGTATTATTTTCAGTTCATATTCTTTCTTCACTTTAAACCTAATGGGCTCCAATGTTTCTTTTCAGGGTATTTCCTGGTCCAGTATTCCAACAGAATTACGGTATGCACATTCGGGCCCCATAAGGAAGTTTTCCCCAGGCAATATTAAGTCACCAAAGAACGTCCCAAAAGAAAGTTTTGGATATGTTAAGCATGTGATGCAATGTGCTAAATGCAACAGAACCTTTAGTAATAATACCGCTTTGCAACGTCACGTTTACTCAAAGCATGAAGACCCAGACACAAAAAGGCTGGCTTGTCACTTGTGCCCAAAGAAATTCAACAGTCAGGCGTCGTTGAACAGGCATATAAAAATGCACCAAGGAGTCTATGCCCATCACTGCAAGTATTGTCAAAAAGGGTTTGTTACCAAGGACCATTTACAAAGACACATATCATCTAACCACACAGGCGAGAGGGCCTTTGTGTGCAAACAGTGTAACAGAAGTTTCCTGTACAGAAGTCATCTCTTAGCTCACGAGAAGAAAGATCACACAGAAACATCGTAGCTTTTGTACGAAAGATCATGTGGAGGCTTATTATGATGATGCCTGCAAAATTTTTGACTTTGTAAAGGAAATCAATAGCAACGCAAATTGTGTGTTCTTTGTAAATGCCAGCTTGCTGAAATATTTTACATATAGTTACTGCAGAAGTTTACGAAAGATATACATACCTTTGTGTAATGTTTGGGCGTGGGTGTGGTTATATGTCTCAATGTGAACTAGTGCACAATGGAGTCTTTTTAGAAAAAGGAAAATTCTTTGTCATTTCTCAGGCGAAAATTTAGCTCATTTATTAATGCAGACTCCATTGTGTACTTGCAGGTGACCGCTTGGAATCTCTCGATGAAAGCTTCTCCATCAACTCATTGTACAAATAACTCGACCAAAAAGACCGGCCCAGCTAAACGAACCATCACTGACCAAGATCCCCTAAAAGCCAAAGAATATGTGAGCGTGGCCTTTCATTGCGGCCGTTGTAACAGAACATTCACCAACAGAACTGCGTTACAGAAGCACATATTCAGTAAACATGAAGATTCTAGTACCAAGCCTGAAAAGTGCCATTTATGTCCGAAAGCCTTTATCAGCAAATCCTCTTTGTTGAGACATCTTAAAGCTCACCAAGGAATTTATACGTACACATGCAGGTTTTGTCAGAAGGGGTTTTCAACGAAAGAACATGTTGCTGGACACGAAGCGAAGTTTCACACGGGGGAAGAATTGTTTAAGTGCGATGTGTGTGCTAAAACATTCTCATACAAATGTGATCTCGTCAAACATACCAAAGCCTTGCATCCAAAGTATTAACGTATTGTAGGTAGTAAAAGTTGAATCTCGTGTTTCAGCAGAATTAATCCACTTTCGATAAAAAAGTTCTGAAACTCAAATGTCCAGAAACAAAAATGCGAATGTTTAAATGTATACATTTTATAAGACGCTACAAACTGTTACCATTTTGAATCTGGAAGAAATACTTTGAAAGACCATGGGTGTAATAATATTGATTTGTACTTAACTATATTTACAAGTGCAGAATATTTTGAAGGAAAAAGTGAATAAATGATGAACTTGAAGACAACTTTTTGTTTTTAATTCATTCCAACTACAAAACAACTGTTGCAAATTTGAAAAAGATGATCTACCACAAATTAGTTCAAAATTAGCTACTGACCAGAGTCGTTTCTTTTTTATTTTCAGACAAATTGGTATGATCCTGGTCAAGTACATGCAACAGTGAAAAGAAATAGTTGGTCGTGTCCACCCAAAATACAGAAGCTGTCTGACAAAAAGTCCCCAAAAGCATCTCCGAACAGCAATTCGGCATCGGAAACCAATTTTGGTTACGTTAGCCAATTCTTCCACTGCAACAAATGTGACAAAACATTTAACACTAAAGCATCCCTCAGAAAACACGCGTTTAAAATACATGAATCACAAAACAAAGAATTTGCATGTAAATTATGCAATAAGACCTTTGTGTACGAAGCTACATTAAAAGTGCATCTTAAAGCCCACAGGGGTGTATACCCGTACAACTGTGAATTCTGTGGTAAAGGATTTACCAGCAAAGGAAACATGACGGGTCACGTTGCCTCCGTGCACACCGGTCAAATGCTGTTTCACTGCACATTTTGCAATATGGGATTCAACTACAAAAGTAACCTCAAAATGCACATGGAAAAAGTCCATCCTGGTCAGACGTCTGCGGTGCCAATTAACTTGTGAATACCGATCACTAGCAGTACTGTTCCACTTGCTATCCAGTGTGTACATGTGACACGAAATTATTATAAATGTCGACTGAAGTTTGGGCTTTTAGTTGAGTGTATATTTGTTTCAGTTGTTTTGAAAAGAATTGCCGAAAGTTGAAACATAAACATACAGGATGTTAAGGGATCTATTTGCGTTACATTTCAGACCTTCATGTCATCGCCTCTATCACATTACCCTCAACCAAGAGGCAGAGCTCATCTGAAGATAGAAAATACAAGTACAAAGGGACCAAAATCCACTAAGGCAGAAAACCAGGCAAGGACTGGTCAAAGAGGATCTTCGACATGGAATTATGTGAAACAGTTCTACCAGTGCCAAAAATGTAACAAAACCTTTGATGATGTACCATCTTTGAATAAACACGTTTACAGGCAACATGAACACGCATCCAAAACTGAAAAGTGCAACTACTGCAACCGAACGTTTTTACACCATTCGAGTTGGCTCCGACATGTTAGAACGCATGAAGGAATCTATAAGCATAAGTGTGATCTGTGTCAACAAGGCTTTACCGAGAAATATCAACTTGAAGCGCATGTTGCGGCTAAGCATGGATCCGGAGACTTTTTGTTCAATTGTCCAGTGTGCTCCCTAGGATTTAACTACAAGGGCAATATGACAGCCCATATGAAGAAAGCACACCCAAACCACCCTAATTATGGTCCAGTATGACGATGCCAGTAGTGTGCGGTAGAACATTTTATGTTGCGCTGCTTCATCATTCATACAAAAAGATTGTGTTAATGTAATACACCCTTTCCAGACTGATCCTTCATGAGTGATGCAAGGCTTTCCATTTTATATTTCAGGCGTTGTCAGAGCTTTGGGCTAAAATGGGAATGCCCCCCGATGGTAGGCCTAGAGTCCCTCGCCCATCATTTGACGAACAATTCCCCCACAGAAGTAGCACTGTACCTCAGAAGTCCCCTGTTCGGAAACTGGGATCACCTACCACTCCTAAATCCGGGAATAAAGTGAGTACCGGACATTCGGACGTGAAGGTGACACAAGTGTTTCACTGCCCTCATTGTAACAAGAAATCTCCAACGTATGCTGCACATCAAAGACACATCTTCTCGAAACACGAGCAAGGAAGCAAAGCATTTGAATGTAAAATATGTTTCAAAACTTACGTGCATGAAATAAGTCTCGGTGAACACATGAAGAAGCACCAGGGTATCTACAAGTTCATCTGCTCAGAATGTGGACAAGGTTTTGGAAGAAAGTTTCAGTTGGACGGACACATTGCATCCAAGCATAAGGGAATTGACCTGTACACGTGCCCGATATCCTCATGTCGGAAAGGATTTGGCTACAAAGGAAATTATGAAGCACACCTGAGAAAAGCGCATCCTGACTACAATGTTGCGTGAAGTATGTAATATAGTCAGGATGCATTTCTAAGTGTAACAGTTACTAATGTTGACATGTAAAGTACGGGATGGTAAATATTTGTCTTGTTTCAATGTTTATCCCCATAAAATAAAACAATGGAGTTGTAACTAATTGTGGCTAAAATCAAGGGAAATGTTATCAGCAGGAAAGAATTGGATAACCAAAGTAAAAATAATTTCACTCAAAAAACTCCATTGTTTTACTTTCAGAGGATTGGTTACGGTGGTTTGGTAGCGTCTTCTCTGCTGGACGGTTTGGCTAGATCAGGCGAACGAAAGACTATCAAGTCGCCACCGCATTCGGCGTCAAAAACTATAATGGAGAAGAATTATGTTAGTAGAACCATATCATACAACTGTCGCAAATGCGACAGAACATTCTCAACGCCCAGTGGATTGAGTAATCATGTATTTGCCAAACATGAGGACCCAGCTTCAAAACCCCAGAAGTGCACAATGTGCGTTAGATCTTTTATGACTAAAGCCTCACTGAACGAACATTTCAAGTTGCATTCGGGACAATTCAGCAAACACTGTCCGTACTGTAGAAAGGGTTTTAATAACAACGATCATCTACAAGGTCATATATCTTCGCAACACACCGGAATCAAAACGAATGAGTGCAAATTATGTAGTCGAAAATTCCACTACAAGTATCAAGTAGATAGACACATAAAGAAAGACCACAGATAGGTAGGGTAATGAAATTTAATGCAAATGGAAATTTTTGGTGATAAAATCAGAAATAAATGTTTTGTACAAATATGTTTTGTGGCTTTTCGTCTTTTTACATATATTTGTTTTTGATTTTTTTTTTTTTGCAGATTCAGCTGTTTTTATCTTTTTAAACACATTTTTTACTTTTTAATTAATCTCTTTGGACTTGAGTAATTCTGATAGGGTGTTTTGGTGTATTTCCAGGAGTGGCCGTCGGGCCTGGTAGTGCCTGGTTGTAGTGTAGAGATGGGTGGACGGGATGCTAGCATCGATAACACTCCCGGCAACATACTGTCTCCGCAAGCACCTAGTCAGAATGTAGCACCTCAAGTTCCTCTCGCGGTCAACACTTGTCCGCCACAAGCTCAGATTAACATGCTTTCACCTGGACAAAATTCCGTACTGTCCTCTCCAAGCGTGGAGTCCATATCGCCAGTAGCTCCTTCATTGGTACCAGGAGTGCCCCTGCAGTCCCCACCTCAACACCTTCAATCCCCAACTGTCTCGTTACATTCACCTGCCGAAACAATGCAGGTGCCTTTACAGTCACCTCCTGCAGCTGCATTAGGGTATTCTCCACATTCCACCCCGGTGTCACCTGTAGCGCACGAAGATACAGTAATACCAGATCGACCAAGAAATCCTTTCTCGTTCACTCGGCGTCTGACGGATCCTATACCAGATGTTCTCTTTAATCAGTCTCGTGCGTTTTTAAATCAGGCTGTGCGCCGCGCATCCACTGGTCAACCACAGTACACAAGTAGCGCCAGCTCCCTAACTCCTGGGACCAGCCCCCTTAATTTGGCTTTACCACCACTTACTTTAACACCAAATGTGTCCAGAGGTCAGAGTATACTGGATTGTTTGGTCGTTAAATCTGAAATTCAAGAGGACACTTCCTTATTTGGAACTGCTCCGAAAACGGTTACAGCTACGCCAAAGAAAGCGGCAAAGAGCGAGACAAAGGGTGACCAAACATTGAATCAGGTTATCAAAAGTGAAAGTTACGTAGCTCTGTACTGTACTCTGTGCAATAAAATGTTTACTAGTCAAAGTGGCTTGCAACGCCACATCAACACTGCTCACAAAGATCCGAAGGATAAACCATTCAAGTGCCAAGATTGCGGAAAGGGCTTCCTCAGCGAAAGAACACTAAAAACTCACACCAACATGCACCTCGGTGTCTATCCGTACCATTGTCAGTATTGTAATAAAGGGTTTCCTAATCAAGATAACTTAAAAGGCCATCTGGCTAGCCACACTAATGTAAAAGAGTTCAAATGTGACCAGTGTGGTCAGGAGTTCACATACAGAACAAGTCTTAATCAACATATTGCCAAAGCACATCAGCCTTAGTATAATAAAAGTATCGTGAATTTTCTTTTAATTAATACTAATGTGTTTAATTGTTAATTAATTAGCAGTTGTTACTAAAGTGGTTAAAGTTATTTATGTTGAGTTTAAAGGCATTGTTTTAATGGGTGATATAAGTGCTTACAAAGTGATAATTAAAACTACAGATCAATGTTGCATTAAATTAATCAATTAATGTTCGTTTAGGAACACGAAACATTTACACGTAATAATTATATAACGGAGTAAATCCACGTAACTGACGTCTTCGTAGTGAAACCATGGTGTTGAATTTCTGTGGTAAAATGTAATATGCAAGTGGAATTTTTCATATCTTTGTTATTTTATCATACAAATAAACAATTTTAATGTCACCCTTTTCTTTTCCTTTGACATAAATGAGAACATAGCATAGCATGTCATGCGATTAATGTGAGGTCAATCGGTCACTGCATGTGTATTTCTGGATGGTGCATGCCATGTTACTGAATGAGGTATCGCAAAATTACTAAGCTGATTCCGTGTGTTTGGTTTTCCAGAATTATTCAGTACTAGGGGATCTAACGCGTGTCATATTAAAATGTGATAAAATTGGGCCAGAATCTTTAAAATCTAGAAGATCGGCAACTACAAGTAGTCGTTAAGAAGGGAGGGAAATGACATACCGTAGAACCTGTCTTGAACCACACTGAACTTTTCCCTCCCAAAAGTGTGGTAAAAGGCAGGGTGCCGCCCAAGACAGGGTCATTTAAACTAGTTTTAACAGCTAACAACAAAGGAAAATGTGTCGTAAAAGGCAGGATGTCTTCCAAGACAGGTGTCGTTCAAGGCAGGTTCTACTGTATGTTATCTGCAACAGTTTTTGTTAGGAGCCATTCACCAATCAGAGTGGATTGTCACGACACATGATTTTAGGTCAAGATGACCCAGACTCTTTAAAGTCTTTCGCATGCTACTTGTGCTACAAATCATTTACGACTGACAGTTCACTGAAGAAAAATCTGAACACGCACTCCGGCGTTTACTCGTACACCTGTGAAGTCCGTGGTCGTGACTTTGCGATTGCACCAAATTTAAAGGCTCCTTTTTTTCGATCTGTGGTCAAAACTTGTCGCATTCTGGTCTAGTAATGCACAAGAAAAAGAGCCATCCCCATTGGTCTGTAGGCTGAGAATTTCTTTTAAGCATTAAAAAATTCGACCAAATATGCTTTATATTATTATATATATATATGTATATCTGAGATTGCCTTCTCAAAAGGAAAGTTTCAAGTTTCATTTTAAAATAAAAATGCAAGTAAATTTAGTACTTCACAAAAAATTTAGAAGACTTTTTATTTTTATTTTATGCAGGAGACCAGTGGGGAGATTGAACCTGGGGTAGTGGATGTTAGGCCTATGGTTTCCATCCTGGATGCCGGAAGCCTGAGAATACATAACCTACATCGTGGTATCAAATCACGTAAACTGCAAAAAATATCCAAACTTGATCCGAATGCTAATGCGTCTAATGTTAATAGTGACGTGGCTTCCTTCACAACGTATTTATGTCAGATATGCAAGAGTACATTTGGTACTCAATCTGGATTAAGAAACCACCAATCGCAACACTATTCTAATCCGGAGAGTGGATTTTTCTGTGAGAACTGCGCCATTAGGTTCAACTCGCAAGCATCGCTCTACAGACACAAGAGACTCGTTCATTCTACTGATGGAAGAAAATACATTCATAACTGCGAATATTGTCACAAAGGATATTTTAATAAAACCGATCTACTAGAACACATGTATAATCATACCAAGGTCCCAGGCTTCGCTTGTGAACAATGTGATGAAAGATTTAGATCAAAAGTCATGCTGAGAAATCATAAGAGAGATCGCCACAGCGGCCAGCTGCCGCCAAAAGTAGATACGAATTATTAAAACATGACGACTTATTTTATTACTAACTAGTAAAGACATGTGATACAAATTTATTAACTTTCTCTGCCTGATGTTATTATCCGTGTCAATGCTTCAGACGTTAGCAAAGTAAAAGTAATTTGTGAATTCTAAAAACAGATCAATATGTAGCAATTACTTTTACGACATGTATTTTACGTGCAAATATGTGAATAAAGGGATGGTAATAAAATTTCCAAATAAAAGTGCCTTCGTTTTGTTTTGTTTTCTTTGACATGTTAACAGAAACCAAAGAGAGAGTTAAAAATTTCAGTGCTGCTTGAGGTTGTGAGTGATATTTGATACATCATGATATTAAATGATAAATAGAATACTGACGAAGAATTTTGTAGAGACAAATCTGATGCTGGTTTTTAGTACAATCTAACGAATGAAGTAACAATTCCATTAGTGGATAAAGGGAAAGAGAAAAGAAGGAACTTCATTTTCGGACAGTACCTGTAAGAAAGTAAATTCTCTTGATCATTTTCCTACATGTAGTAAAATTTATGTCCGCCAAATGAAGTTTTTTCTTATTTCTTTTCAGGGCATGGGTTACTCGCAAGGTTCGATGGGACAAATGGGCGACATGAAGCCGTATGGTAGTTTCGGGCCACCACCTCCTGGATCCGCGGCAGCCGACCTGTTGAAAGGACCTCCGCAAAGACGACCAGCACCCAGACAAGAGCAATCCCCCGGGGGAGGATCCGGCTCGGCCAACTCGGACGTGATCCTGTACTCGCAGTTCATAGAATCATCACCGGTCAAGCAGGATCCATCGGGATCAGACAGTGGCGGAGGCAAGACGTACAAGTGCCCCAAATGTGATAAAGAATTTCAGCAAAAGTCGCATTTCTTCGGACACATGAACTCGCACTTGAATGTGCGCCCGTACTCTTGTGACAAGTGTGGCAAAGGCTTTGCATATTCGCAGAATCTCGCTCGCCATCAAAAGTCGTGTTTTACACCATCAAAGCATGCATGTACCTTTTGTGGCGTAACTTTAGCAAATGCACAGGAACTACAGGTGCATCTTATTCAAGCACATGCTGGTGGTGCTTCTTAATATACTGGAAACTGACCCAAAGTTTACTCCAGGTTTTTATTTTCACAATGTAATAACCAGTTTATGTGTTTGATTAGTAATGTGAATGTGGATTACTGTAATTAAATGAAAATTAATCAAGTGTGTAAATGTGCTTTACTTTCGAAATATTGAACCTTTTAGTTTTGAACAAGTTCAAAACTTCGATGTACATTGTCCAAAAAGCGAACGAAAATTAAAATTTTAATTGCATGTGCTTTGGTTATGTGCTTGAGGTACAAGCAGCGAATCTTTGTGTAAAACCAGACTTTTGATGATCAGTGCGACTCTCGAAATATATAAAGTCTTCACTGCAAATGTTACATTGCATAATTTATCAAAGGTGTTTTGAAATTGTTACGATTTTTTAATTAAATTGAGTGTAAAATACATATGGTTGATTTTGTAAAATACATATGGTTGATTTAAGACTTGTAATGTTTTTATACGGCTTTTTTTGTACAAAAAACATGTACCGTAAATTACCTATTTGACACGCGTGTGCGTGACACCATTTTTTGATGTATTTCAAATCATGAAAATTCTATTTAGAAAACTTGTTAACAATTGGTGACCCAACCTGCCATGTCATGTTACAATTTAAAAGGACCGCAAGACAGTGAAAATCCATTCCATGTACCCATGACATCTTAACTTTCTTATTTGATCACTTAAAACTATGTACTAAACATAAAAATCAGAATCCACAACATGCAGTCAACAAGTTGCGATGGTGAAATGTTCTGTAAATGACTTTTAAAAAAAGTGCTGCAAAGGGTGAAAAAAGGGATGCACTTCAATTTGGGAGTACATGTCAAATAGGCAGTTTACAGTAACTACCTCTTTTTTACTGTTTTGTTCACCGTTTATTAGCGAAAACATGAGCAAACATCAACAACGACGATAATATAAATAAATGTATTGTATTCTGTTTGTTTTTTCACGTGTATATCCGGGAAAATAAAAAACTTATGAAAACGTAACCGAAACTTTTCTCGTTTTCTTCACCACCCAGTAAGGATACAAAATTCTAAGTTGGCGAGTCCAACCGTTCAGTCTAAAAACTACAGTCAGAATATCTATTATATGCACAATGTGCAAACATTTATACATCTGCAATTTATGTTCACCTGCAAAATGTTTCTTGTCGCCTTTCTGCTGTCACGTACCATCGACTTTTAGCTGATTTTTGTCATTCTTACCTCGTCAAATGTCATTAAAATTTACTTTTGCAGAAACATTTAACTAAATTTAACCAGAATTTATTGACAAGAAGCATTTTCTTGGTGTTTCAGGTTCGACGTCACATGGGAAGCATGGGTTCGGAAAGAAGAGTGCACAGTAGTCCCATGAGAATGAAATTCCCGCCTGCAGCTGCTGAAAGTGCAGGTAGCCCTGGTGACTCCAGTGGTAGGAAAGTCCGCCAGTATCATCCGGAGTTACTTAACAAGGCAGTGCAACTCGTTATTGAGAAAGGGATGTCATTGTCGAATGTGTCAGAAGTTATGGGTATCCCGATGACCACGCTGTGGAGAAAAGTAAAGGCAAAGGATCCTTCGGCAGTTGGTCCAGGCCGTGGTGGCGGCGGAGGGGGTGGATCAGGCCGAGGACGGGGTCGGGGTGGCCAGGACCCACCACCTTCACCTCCCGCAATGGGCAGATTTGGCTCGTTTACGTCACAGGGATACTCACCCACGTAAATTTAACTTTTTGTCTGGCAATCAGTCAATGAAATATTCAGGATTTTTTTGCACATGAAACACAACGTCTGGCCAGAAAAGGACAAACAGTGAATAATCATACACTATTACTATATCGTTTTATTTTGGAAAGTAACTACATGTACATGTAAATAGCTCTGCAGCAAATACAATAGCAGAAATATGTAAACTGTACACTAATCTATGTGTTGAATGTATCTGCTTGTAAATACTGTGCGTTACCGCGTAGGTTGTACCTTATCTGTAGTAAGTAACATTAAAAGACTGTTTCGCACATTGTATTCTTGTAATGTCAGCGTGCAACAATCTATAAAACATGTTGTACAAGGAATAGTATACTACATGTACATGTACAGTGCATTCTGTTGTTCAAATTTGATTTGTTAGCCGGAACTTTTTTTCAATTTCTTCATATTTAATGTCAACTGGCATGCACTGTGATGCGCAACCATAATCTCGACATTGTAATGATTTCTGATCCATGGTCGCATATGGAGGTTGCTTCACAAGAATCAATTGTTTAACACCAGAAAGGGACTGGGACGGGACGAAAAAAATTACGATAAACATTTTGCACAAGTGTCGCATTGCAAGGCCCGCACAAGATGCCTTCCTATTAACCAAGGAAATTCTTACCATTTGTACCAAGCATGTAAATTGCTATTCTCGTAAACTTGTTAAAGAACTTTTGTAAAATTTTTATGTAATAAACGAATAAAGGTTTTATAGAAATTCAGTGTTTTAGTTTTTCGATGGATTCCTTACAGTGGAACTCAGGTGAAGTAGTCTTGGGCAAGGGCGGTCAAAATAGTTTTAACAAGAAGTAGTTGAGTACATTTTGTAGCAATTCAAATAACGTTTGCAGTTTTGCCAGGTTAACTCTTTCATTTTAACGACAGAATAATAACATACAAGTTTTAACCAGTGTGATTAACATTTGGAAATCATACACCAAGGTGTAATACGGTACCAGTGAAAGTTGGGACAGGTTTGGTGTGCCAAACCTGTGTAGAATTGTTTCTCCTTTCCCCAGCACCTCAACATGATTTATGTTGTGCCAAATCGAGGTACCCATCGGAAGTGTAAAACATGTTTGATGGTACTTGATGGTAATTGGCGTGTAACAGATCATAATTACACGTAACTTTAAATGGTGCACATTGCAGATGGTTCCACCAAGTTTTGGAGACCATATGTTCGGAGGCACGAAAAGTGAGATGCTGTACCAACAACAGACGGGTTCGTGGTCGAGTTCTGCTGGCAGTTCTCGAAAAGTGCAAAATCAAGAAACCAAACGTACTATCACACAATGGAAAAAGACATCGGATTCTGTGTCCGGTAAGTAGCAGCACGTTCATGAAAATTTATTTTTGCATGCTCAGAAAACAATTGCCACATTCCTATGGAATTTATCTGAAAATACCAAGTGCTACTTTGTACTCGAAAGAATTCCGTATTCTTTGAATATTCGAGATTGTAGAGACAGTAACAAAAGAATGAAAAACATTCTTCCGATCCATTACTACAATGAATATAACGGGAGCTACACCATAAAAAAATCAAATAAATTCACTTTTAATTATAACAGGAACAACCAAGTTACCCAAAGTGATTCACTATGAGGAGACGTTTCCTTGTCCGAACTGTGAGAAGGTGTTCCAGTCGTACTCGGGGAGAAGACGACACATGGCGACGCACACGGGCAACTACAAGTTCACATGTGATGTATGTGGCGCAGGGTTTATGGAAACACTCAAATATCAACGTCACATGTCACAACATATCTAGCTGATAATGTTGAATGTACAGCTGTACATTAAAGTTTACACGTTGCACACGTTGCAAAAGTCAAATGCACAAGATTTAATTGAAAATAGATAAATTATCCAGAATGAACATATTGCATAATCCAAGAAATGATCGTTGATCTAGGAGTGGAAACATTTAATGACAATTTTATATCACATTTATTATCAATATACAGTACCATTTTTAATGTAATTCAAAACGCGCAATAAATAGTTATCTGTCCAAAGTGAGTGTCTTGTAATAGGGCCTGTTGTATTGATTTACAGAGTTAGAACTGAGGCTGTTGAGTTTCTGGGGTGTGGCACCTTTATTTACATAGTTTAAGTGGATCTGGAACTGTTTGGAATACTGTGAAACTGGTGACATTTTTTTCCAATTTTCATACCGCGCCTACATCGCCTCTGCATTTCTTACTAATATTTTTCACCGGGTGGCGCGGGCGTTTACTCGGCTCTTGCACCCTCTACAGCTCAATTATTTTTTAATTTTTCATATTTAATTTCCATCGTCATTTCTTTCTAAATGCAAAAATTGCCGCCCCTTATACCGCGCCGAAAATAAAAAAGAAACGTCACCATTGTCAAATGCTCAACAGTGATGTTGGGTATCTCACGACAGCTTTCAAACGGAAGGAGCTAAATAAACCCCGAGAAATTGACTTGCGTTTATTATCCTTTTAAGCCCTGTTTAATGGGCTCCGTGTCTATTTGAGCAAAGGCTCGTTATATCATTTACCAAGATTTGTTATCCCTTTATGGAAGTCACTATTTCCCAAACCACATAAAATATCGGCATTAGCTTTTGACTACACATATACGAGACTTATTGTATTGACTGAAGGATTTAATGTCTGCATAATAATGGATAATGAATATCTAATGCCACCAATATATCGCGATAAAATATTACAAATGGTTTGCTGACATTTCATTGTGGCGAACGAACGATCGTGCAGTTTGGTGTTGTATTTATCCAGGCATCGGAAGTTTAGTTCAGAATGTTTAATACAATTTAAAATCCCGTGCAGTAGGGCCTAGAATCGCCCTCAACTCAATTTCGCAGTTTGATTTCTGTAAATCTGTGCAATTATTAGGAATAATTTGTGTGGATGTTGTCGATGAATAATTTCGGGTTGGGTTTAAAGTTAGTTTAAAGTTAGTGTTCCACCCTTTATGATGTACGTAAATAGTCAAAACCGTTTAATGATATATTTATTCATACATGCATAAATGCATTGAAACTCTGTACCTCTTGAACACTTGAAAATTTCCTATTTATATTTAATTTTGTCGAGTATTAGAAGGCAAAATTATCAACAGCCATGTTTTGTGAGGCACCAAGCAATCTGACAGCCTTTGACTTTTTACAAGTCTTGACTTCGAACCCTTTATGATACGACTTGATGTACATTGTTTGGTCTAAAACAATGGTACTGATGTGGGTTGTAATTGCCTTTTCATGTACAAGATCAATCAGGGTCTGCTTCACCTGCCAAGCGTCTTTAGTCCCGCAAATCCATCAGAGTTGGAGTGGTAACTCTTTAAGCACCAAGTCAGATGTCTTTGAATTTCTTTTTCGGATATCTGATGTAAAGGATAGGCATAACTTATATGTATTGTTTACCAATTAAATCACAACGGTCATTGTTGCATTAATCATGTCAAACGTAGTAACAATCTTCAACGAGAAAAGTGGCCTGACGGATCACTGACCCCTTTGCCGTATTTAGAGAACTGTCTGAAATGCCCAGAAATGCATTTTCCCCAGTCCGGAGGGGGGGGGGGTGAAGGTCCCGTCCAACTTTTTGCAATGGCTGCCCAGAACACAAACCTAGATTTCTTCCAATACATAGACCCCCATTGCCATTAGGCATGAAGATCAATGAAACAACACGCTAAATAGTTAAATATTAATTAGGTCATGTTCTGGCAATGACTAAAGCACTCAACCCCACATTCTTATCAGAACCTTCAGAAAGATGAACATTTACTAATTTTTTGCGCTATCCTTGATGTATTGATTACTTATCATCAGTACAATATTATTGGGTTGTCAAGGCTAAATGAAGCAGCCAGACAATGGGCAGCTGTATGCGACACATTTCGAAAAAGTAATAGTACTTGTTTCTCTATCTTCCTTTTCGGTAGAAATCTTCACAGTGTCTTTTTAATGGAACCAGCACAGTACAGTTTTCTGTGGAGGTAATGACACTGTTTTGTTTTTTGGCATGTCCAGTTTGATAGAGATGTCACTTTTCCGGTTTTAACACTGTCCAGTGGACAACCCTGTTAAAGCACCGTGGTATTTTCGATAAATGTCTGGGTATACAATTTCTGAGGCATTTAATGTAAAAGTTCCGATTTCTCGTTGGCGTTTCAGTCCGTAGCTTTTATGAAATCAATTCTGTAGAGAAAACTTGTGTAAAAAATTCCAGCGAGAGATAAAGTCTATTTGGATTTAATCACGTTAATGGATATATCTTTCAGAAAGGGGATAAAATATCTAATTAAAAGTTTAGGAAGTCGAGTGTAAAGTCAATTGAGTCTGCTGTATTTGTAAGCTGACAAAGCCCACAGAACACTGTGTATTAATTAGAATTTTTGGGCAACAATGACATTAAAAAACTACTTACCCTGTTAAATATACATCAGTTTCAAAATGATTGACTTGTTGCATATTCCCCAGCAATATCTTATTGAAGTACGTGGTATCTTTGCATATACATGACCAAAGCGGGTTATACTTGAAAAATTAATACTTTAATATTTCAATATGTTTTGGACAGTACGGTAATTTAGTGACCACTTTAGGCTAGTCTACAGTGATTTAAGTACTTTTGTTGGTAACTACGTTGTAACTATCAGGGTTTTTTGTCTTTTTGTATTTTTTCTTGTGCCCTTGAGCTTTAGATTCTTTTGATTTGGTTCCATAGCGGGTGATCACACAAACAAAAGAAAAGGCCAGTAACGATGTGGAATGATCTCGGTTTTACAAAAGCGTCTGTGCATTGTATTCCTCGGTGCGGAAAACAAAACCCAAGATACAGAAGATATTTGATTTCAGAATCCCACCCTGTTTGTTGAATCTTTCGCTTTCGAAAGATTCTTTGTGGTCTTCGGCTTGAACCTAGAACTACGAAAACACTGGCAAATCTGGCAGCAGTTCAAAGTCCAAAGTCCACCCCGCCCCACACTGTCCCGCCACCCCCCACCTTGCCCTGCCCAATCACTTGGGACTGCACTTTGCAGGCACAAGGCACACATGCACCCAGCACACACAGCTGGCATGCATGCACCTGGCACACACACCTGGCACGCATGCACCTGGCATGCATGTACCTGGCACATATGCACCAGGCACGCACATCCCAGGCACGCACACACTGGGCATGCACACACTGTGCATGCATATGTGTGGGGGGGGGGAGAATACATATTATTTCTTGATATTTTTATTTTTTGATTTAATCCAAAGAATTGAAATGCCTTTCTCCAATATAATATAGGTGTGTGTGTGCCCTGCTGTCCCAGAAGTAAATGATAGTACAAGTGCAAAAGTACTTAGTATATAGAATGACATACTGAATGTAAACACAGCAATAAATAACTTTACTTCAAGGTCCAAAGTGCGAAAGATTCGAATTTTTGCCCACCAGGGCAACAAATGATCTAGTTTAGAGAGTCTGCTAAGTAGCTGCATCAGTATGAAATTCCCTACATTTTAACCCACATTTTTTCTTTGCTTGGCACTAATGTCGACGTATTATTTCTGTGTATTTACAGTCACTTGAATGAAAGAACAACCTTCCACCATCCAGTGACCGGTGCAACTACAGCCGGGCCAACGAACGTCTTCCAAAATAGGTGAGTACTGCATTTATTTCTGATATTTTGCCTTTGTAGACCACAGTTGCCACTTCTCCGCCCCCACCCGGTCCCTTCATCCAGTACGTTAAACGTCTATTTACGTACTATAATACTGAAATTCTCAAATTGTTGAACTCATTTCATACATGGACTCCTTTTATTTTGCAACATTTTCAAGTGTTCACTAAATATACATGTGATACATTTCTTGGCGATGTTTGTCAAAAATAAAGATAAAAATCCTTAATAAAACTACCCCGTAATGAGATCACACCCAAGCACCGCGACATGTTAAGTCTTTTTATTTATCAATATGAGGAAGCAACATAAGTAGTCATGAACAGCATAAGGTACACAGAACGCTTTATTACCTTCCACAAATAGGAATTATTTCCTCATACAGATGATTTCTTTCGTCTTAAATGTAAAAAGGAATTTTCTCTCCGATTTTGGATGAAGCTGCAGCTGAATTACCACAGCTGCGTCCTTCCATTCGTAAACTAACACACGCCTATGTATGGAGTGAAAGTGAGAAACATGAATCAAGAAGTAGCCCGAATTATGACAAATTCATTGAGTCGACAGCATCAAAAGATTGATCGATACACTGTACTACACACTCTATTTTGACATTTTCAGCATTAAGTAAGAATATAGTATACAGTTGTAATTCAACAAAAGCTACTGAAATTTGTTTTGTAAAAATGTGGTTGCAGCTCGGGCGTACAAGATACGGGTGGCGTTGGGGGGTACCGGGTGGGATAGTGGATGTTAGACATAGGTGTGGGCAGCGATGAATAGAGAAAAAGCTGGGGGAGTGATAAGGAACGATGATAAGGAACGCCACAGTTAGATTTGTGCCTGGAAAAAGTGCCATAGAACCTTTGTGACGTTACTCGACAGGCTGTCAATTTTTAAAGGTTATCTCGTTGGTACCAGATCGGTGATGAGTTCACTTACATTCCTTCACAGCCTGCATTAATTAGTAGCATCACAACCATTCACCAGTTGCTCGAGGCGATAATGTTTGCCAGCTAGAGCTACCGCTGACTTCATCACCACGAGTTGATGACCAGGGTTGGGTGAGTTCTCAGGAAGGTTCTTGGCTGGGAAGTTAAACATTGTAAACCGTCTTTACTATGCAAAAAGTGGTAATCAAATGCAATGGGCAACAGGCATGACATCCTTAAACACAGCAGTGAAGACGGCAACTGTTACTTTGTGCCGTTATCTGTGATACAATGCATGGTATGGAACTAAAAACGTTAACTTGTACAATACTGCATTCAATATCTGTTCCAGCTCTACTGCATTGCATGAGGAATGTCTCGCAGTTCTATTCTTGGTCGGACTGCGGATGGTCTACATTTCACATTTGGTAAATGCCCCTGATTGACATGTGATGTATCGTCCAGGATTTTCCTGGACGGATGTAGTGACGTCTGGACTCAGTCTGGGGTTATGTCAGAAATCGTAGGGGTCATTACTTTCGGTGGGACAAAGGCTTTTATTCTGAAGGACTTATCCTAAACCTTGAGACTTGAGTCTAAATGACAGTTTCACCGGCCATCAGACATTTTTTATCGTCCTTGATAAAGCTAATTGTGCATTGTTGAAATTTGGAATCTTTTTGTCAAGATGAAGAAACTTGATGAATAACGAAACTCGTGGTTTTACAGGGCTATTTACGCCATGAAAACTCGCTGAATTATTCAGACTTTCATGCAGTGTCTCAATGCCAATGAATAAGCATTGTTTCAAGTACGAGACAGAAATGCAAGAACGTTCTCTTGAAAGACTTACATCGTTATAGTTCGAATGTTTTTCAGAAATGGAAATAATGTCGCAAGAGTTTGATTAGTTGTCAGGGAGACAATGTAACTGACTTGTTAGTGAAATATTTGAGGAGGTTAATGGGAAAAGAACATTGTCGAACGCTCGAGTTCAAATAATAGAAAATACAATAAACAAATACGTCAATTTTATGAATGTTCGAACTCGACTGAATTAAACAGTTGCAAAGCCACGGGACATAAATAAAACAGAATGCATTTATATGAGCCAAATATTGCCTCAATAAAAATTCAACAACTTGCAAGCTGAACACATGTTGTGTTTATTATTTATGTGTGTACTGTTATATTTATCTCAATATTAAACGAAAGATCTGGATTCCATGCACTTGATATACAGATAGATATTTCTTTGCAAGCAATACGTGTGACCCTTATATTTCATGCGGTACGATTTGATTGCACCGCATGTGCAGTGCGCACCCCGAGACGTTCACACAGATAGAAGGTTTTGGATTATAATGCTGTCTAACTAAATAAAACATAATTTAATGAAAACTGCGATTCAATAGACAGTTTTAAATTAATGATGAATACCAGAATACAAAAGGAACGTTATTGTATTAATACTGTGTATCTGGAAATAGGTTTCCTGCAGAACAAGTGTGGCCATTAATTAAGTTCATTGGACATTACACAACATGTATCAAAAGAACAATACCGTATAATTTTTATGGCCACAAGTAAATACACTCAACGATAAATGTTTTCAGCTGAATTCCTTTAGTCAGATATTGCGATATTTTTATCACTTTACAACTGTTGATCGAGAATCTAAATGTGTCGCTTTGGACGACAAAGGTTGTCGCGTCAAGTAGGACTTGTTTCAGATTATTAATATGATATGAGCACTTGTCCCATTTACAGTTTGGATAATATATCCTTCTTACTTCATTCCAGGTCAAAAGATGGCCAATCAGACGTGGACCAGCGTAGATCTGTAAGTATTTACGTTCTATGTTCTTTACAAATCTCCATGCTTATTACTTCGTGCAAATCTTAATGTATTGCTTTGAGGTAACACCGTAAGTGGTCTTGCACGCTGAATACTCATGTTGATGAATAAATCGCCAAACTTTAGGAATAATTGTAATTTGTCTGTGTCGCGGCAACATTGAGCAGCAAGACTGTCATGATGCCAGTGAAATGAGAATGTTTAAAACACCAGCTGCCTTTATGTAATATTAATATATAGTTATATCGGAAAAAATACTAAAATACCAAATATACGGTTCTGTGTATGTTTTTAATGTGCCAAATTTACAATGGGGTTGAAATCTCCGACTGCAGTTTCAATTAAATTTTCTTCAGGGAGGTTGCTA
>JBCAUI010537361.1:0-10993 GCA_038406195.1 Haplosyllis anthogorgicola
ATGACACCTGATGCAACTGTGTTGTCCTCAAAAATGCATCAAACAAAAGTATCATGATATCATTCTTTCAGCTGTGCTATAAGCCCCACGGCTTTCTTGTTACATATTTATTTGCTTGTTTGACATGTAACAAACATGCTTCTCATTATTACTGAAAGAATTAAATTTTTTATCCCATGGGCTTATAGGGGTGGAACATTTCACACTTATAAGCCCATGGGCTTGTAAATTGGTCAGCTAAATAACGTAGAAACCCGGTACAAACTGTCAGGGTTTGTATTGCCCACAGATTCCATTGATAGGATTTTCTCTTTTTAAGTATGTTGTTAGAAGAGAAAGAAATGCGGACATTAGAACCGCGACCTCACACACTACACGGTTGTTACGTATTGCTCAAGTATCTGGAGGAAACACTGAGTCGGGTTTACTCAGGTTGTTATGGTAACAATACTGGTAGAAGTTATGCTGATCCACTGCTGGCGGTGTATCAGCCTCGTCTTCTGGATACACAGAACAGGTAGGGTGGATCATCTTGAAATACATTGAAACTTATCTGGGGCAATTGCCCCCAGTGAAACTTGTCATGGGAAATTGCACCATTTTAAGAAGGCTAGGTTGTGGTAAATGGGGTAATAGTCTCGGAAGAAAATTCCAAGTTATGCTTGGTGTTCACCAATGGTGGAGTGGTCTTCCATGACAAGTTTCGCTGTATTTGATACATGTGAGTGGAGGATTTCTGTTTTCTTAATTTTCTTATTTTTTCAAACCAAATCATGACCATAAAGTCTGAATGACGAGTTACCAACATACTATATTGTATTTATCTAGAGATGAAGGTAGAATGTTGGAAAACACAGAAGCAGGTGATAATGATAGTTTGTTGTCAGAAACCGTTCCTAAGCAACCATTGTCAGCGGGGCAACAACTAACAACAAGCAGGACTTGTAAGATGCAGTGCAACATGAACATAGTGAAGAGGTGAGTGTGTGCCAGAAATTAGCACATACACATACACTGTATTTCATTTAAATTAGTCATTCCTAATGTACACATATTATTACACTGAAATAATTTTTCTACGCTGCATACAAAATTCATGAAGAACATATGCGATGCATATCTGGATTATCAGGAAAAACAATACTTTTTTAAAAAATGCATGTGTTAGCCAACAAACACAGATTCCAGATGTGTGAAATGACATGAAAGAAATGCGAAATTACAGAAAGGTTGTCTAATTTCTATCATCTGTTGTCATTTATTCAGACTTGGCCCAACATGGAGGAAGTTGCACAAGCACGTGAGTCTGCAGTTAGACACGTGTATCATGAAACAGTCTAAACCCAAGTCCGTCCGACAGTTAACCAGACTACTCGCACTCGTACAGTCCCGACTACATTACACCGGAACCTTCATCCTGCCAAAACGAAAACGAAATGTTAACCAAGGTACTTGCCATCAAATACTGTATTACTCATTGTTAAATTTTTACGGACGAAGGTTGACTTTATGGGGCCTTTGGTACCTTTTGTTTGTGGAGCCTCTGCTATACCCCTACAGCTCAATTATACAGTTCGACTATATTCTAATTTCAGGTGACCAGTTGTACATAGAAGGTTGTGCATTGCCCGCTATGCAGTCGTGGGTCTCAAAGGTGGCTGAGTCTGATGGTAAGTGACTCCTTGCATTTTCTATACTTGACGCATATTTTGAATGTGGTGAAAGTTATCATTTACAACAACATTTTCAGTCATAGTATTTTGATTGTTAGTGGCAATAAATTTGAAGGTTAAAATCACAACAGAGATGGAAATCTTCCGACCGTGGCTATTGGAAAAGTTGTAAAATTTGTTTAATTTTACTGTTTTCCAGCGTTTTTCTAGGAGGTCATTTCCATCTCGGGTAGAACTTTCTGTTGGCGAGTTTGTAAGCTTGGCTGTTGTTCAGTTGTTAATTCGTTGTTGGTCATCTTTGTGCACAAAGGATGAACAATCTTCTAAACCACACTGTATTACAATCACATAACCGACAATGATCTACAACACAGGTTTACAGTTGCACGATAAGTCTCTTGGTCGGATCCTGTTGGCGCTGCTGTACACATTGCTACACGAGGGTGAGCTGAGATCCGCCTTAGAGTTAACCGAACTGTTGATACGACAGCAGGATGCACGATCCACACTCAGTGTGTGCAGTCAGGACGCGACGACAAAAACCAACATCCTCTCACTCCTACAAAAGGTGAGTTTCATAAAGTAAAGAATATTTGACATGTGCTATACTTCGTGGAAAAGCATGTCTACACGGAGAACAACTAATTTTATTGTTAAATTAATTCAAGTGGACATGTTGCTACCAGAACATAAAATTACAGCAGACTCTGCATTTCATCTCCCACAAATTATTCTGTGATAACAAGATGGAAGGTGTTTCTTCAGCCATTTGGCCAAGGTTGGCCTTTAGTCTAATTGACATGATAAACAAAATCTTATTTCTGTCGTCTGTCTCTGTATTCTAACCAGCTTCCTCATGATGAGAAGATAGAACCACCGATCTACATCCAAAGTGAGGCTGTGCTAGCCGTCGTCCAATCAATGGCCAGGATCCTCGCTGCCTATTTCAGTAATACGTCCATGTTTGTTTATCCGGCACACTGTCCTAGAGTGCTACCACCTGTACACAAAGACTATACAATTGGTGAGTTTCTTTTATGTTCCGTTATTTTTCTTCTATCTTCTAAAGGGCATTGCAGTTTTTGATAACTGACTAGTGAAGTGGACGGGTATAAAATAAGAAATTCATCATCTGATGCTGTCCCTTAGATAGACAAGCACTCAAAACCATCATGTTGTTGACTGCACTATTTTAAATGTGCATGGTTTGCACGACTGCCATTTAACCTGGAGGCTGGATGCACAAAAACCTAGTATGTTCCGTTAAGTCCCACGACATTCAGCACATTAACTTAGCTCTAACTATCTATTATCGTACTGTTATCTTCCCATAGATTCACGCGTCATGCCGTTGTTCCACGACCTGGTGAGTATGGTGGTGAGGGAGGACGGACTGAGTGAGGTGTGGACGGCAGACCGTGCGCTCGAGTATCTCTTACTGACGGGGCTGATACCTGAGGCGGTGTGGTTCGCACACACACTGGGAGACTGGAAGGCAGCATTTATACTTGGAGTTGTGTGTCAGCATCATGAGCACAGGTACATACACGCGTTAAATGTGAAAAACTTTGCTATTCAGACTTGATGAAATGTTCGTATCATGGCATACTTAGATCTTCACCGTCTGCAAAGATATGAAATTCTGTTCTTTCTTAATTTTTCAGATGTGGGGATCACTTGTCATTACCTGAGCCTCTCGTACCTGGGTCAATCTTACTGGATAAATTAACGGAACTTCTTAACCCTACATCCGGCTCATCACAGTCAACTGGTAAAGAGACTTAGGGCTTTAATTCGTGTAAGGGCTCGGCCACACCAAGCTTTAGCGTTTGCTTTGAAAAGTAAATGGATTCCTGTATAGTTTAATGGAGTGGCCACACCAAGCTTTAAAGCTAGCTTTGCCACTTGGTGTGGCCACCACATTAAAGTAAATAGAGACCCAATCATTTTCAAACGCTAAAGTTAAAGCAAAAGCAAACGCTAAAGCTTGGTGTGGCCGAGCCCTTAAGGCATCATCAAATGAGCAAGAAGATGTGTTCATGGGGACATGAGCTCAGTCCGGACTGAACAAAACCTTGATTTCTAGATCCATTTATTTTATGTTGGAGATGTGCATTTAAACCTGAGATGATCTATTCAGAACCGTACGTTTATTGTGAATAACCATTTCACATTACCAATACCATGACACCGGCTCCTTAAAGTCTGACATTCATATATTTTCATGTGGGGTAGATTTAGAGGTTTCTGATAACAGAATCAGCATTCATGATGGTATTTTATTTAGTTTTCTGCTCAAGTGATTGAACTGAAAACATGTAAATGTCAGCTTCTGTTTTGACTGGGATATCAGAAACCTGACCAGAGAGTACTAACCAAAAAATAACTCTACACGCCAATGATGTAACCGTATTCAAGACGAGTTCTCTTTTACATGAAAAAGCGCTGCAAAGATGTGTCTCGAGCAGACCTGATTGTTGAGTTCTTTTTTTTTTTTTTTACAAAATATCTATATATGTTCTAACTATAGTCGTAAAATGGGGGAATAACTTGCAGGAATCTTTCCTAGGAAGTACAAAATTGAAACTGGTTGTCATGATTGGAAGGCGCTGTAAAAAGGCGAAAACTTTAAACAAATCGAAAATTGCATTTCAAAGGTCACATTTCCCAAAAAAAAGACTACACAAATGTCCCTGGATTCAATTAATGTACTCCATGATACCCGACAGAATAAATTTCACTTTTTAATGACGCATACAGTGTTTTGTAATCAACTTTAAAGTCAATGACCAAGTCGATAAAAATCTTACTTCGATTTTACGACATCTGACTAAAAGTTGAAACTCCAGTAGGAGTCAGACAGTCGGAGCAGATGTCAAGCAGTGTAGGTTAATCATCAGGGATTTACATTTCTAAGCATTCCATCAACCTACAGATTAAGACATTTTACAGATGATTACGAATTTGTTGAGGAAGGAAAATCTAGTTTAGGTGATTTGGCTTTGAAAATATTAAACATACATTGACATTACTTGTGATTAAACATTTGGACCTCAATTTAAGGAACTCGGATACAAATTTAATTGTCGAAAAATTAAATATGTACAAAATTAGAGAAAGTGACACTGAGACAAGGATATGCCGTTTTGGCACCGTAATTAGCGGCATGTCCCATGTTCACAATGATTGCTTGCGTTTCCTCTCTAATCAGAGGAAAAATGAGGATTCCACCAGCAACACCTGCTCTAATTAAGACTAATCAAATTTGTATGTAAATCCAATGATCTAACATGTAGATTGAAAGTGAACACCAGTAAGATGAATTTGCTTGACTTAGACTCCAAACTCTTAAATCCAAGCATTTTTGTTCCACAGCAAATGGTATAGTCTATTGAAATACATTATTATTGCTGAGTGTAACTCTTCTTTATATATACGTTGTACACACTCTGAAATATTTCCAATGGTCAACTAAAAGTGGTAACAGCCATGTTATTTCATCTTGGAAGCACCGAGAAATATTTATTTCGTTTAAATATAAAACTGCACATTTTGTTCATAGTGATTTATTGTGCTGATCTGTTCGTAATTCTTTGGAACACGTTTCGGAAAATACGGTTATGAATCAGTAACTATCTCCGCCTTACTCCGTACCATAAGAAATAGTCATGAGACAGTTTTATGTTTGGCATATGGAGGAATTTCTTCTGCAGATTTCTACATGATGAAGGCTTGGATCAGTAATAAAAGATACATCAAACTGCATTCAAGACGGTTGATCTTATTCCTTTATCATACTGCGGGCTTAAATTAGCACAGAGATCGAGAAATTATCAAATCACTACCTCCAAGATTAGTTTAATGTATCCTAATGTCCGTACGTTTATTGATTGATTTGCAGCTTTTCATACAAATATGAAGATATAAATGGAAATATTTGCAACAAATAACACGGACCATGTTAAGAGTGCTGATGGCAGGCTTTTGACACATCTTGACAACCACTCAAAACTTCTCTATGTCTCCAAGAGCTTTTAGAATCTATCGTTGTAATAAAATTCAGTTACACTGACCATACATATTTTGTGTCTTGCATAGGTCGTTAGGTAAAAGAAAACCTTAATGACATACGAATAAATGTTATGTCAAATAATCATAATCTAATTGCCCACAAAGGGATTGCATAAACGTAGATGATTTTTCATAAATGTCAGTAATATGTAGTAGGCAGAATTTTTTATTGACCATCAAAGGTAAATCTCAACATTCTTAGAATCTTGTTAGTCATATGATATATGTGAGGTAATATTGAATACTTATCTCGTGTCTCCCACAAGAGACAACAACTGGAAGATTGCATATTTTGTCGTTTCAACTGTGCTATAATTTCACAATAGACTGAATAAATTCTGCGGATTAAATTTGAGAGCTCGTCAATACTCGACTGAGTCAACACTAGCACTGAGAACTAAACATATACTCGGACGACTTGGGAACTGTTGTCTGCAATACATGTATTTAAGACTTCCTGATAGTTTAGGAAACCAATCTGGATTACATTTCACAGACTGTGGTGTAAAATTGGAACTAGTGGAAAATGAATAACGTCATTTTGAAAAATTAAAACTCAGGTTATAACTAGGTCTTCAGAACGAACAGTGCTGCACACTAACCACCACTCCGCAAGGCTTTCCTTTTACATTTGATAATGAACAGAATGAGTTGCAATTGACCTCATAAAACCGGTCCGCATAAACTAGGTTACGGTCACTTTGGAGAGGATCAAAGAAACATACCCTGACCTTTTGTGTCAGTTAAATTACATGTAATTAGATTGCGTTTACATGTTCGACATGGCTGGCAACAAGCATCCAGAGAGTCACCAGTTTGAATCCTTCGTAAATTGATTTACATGTCTGAGTGTAAAGAGAGATCAAATTGCTTCTGTAAACCTGAGAAATGAGAACATTGGGCGGGCAGGACTGTTCTGTCAGGAGGTTCGGGCTTAAGTACGGAGAAGCTGTTTTTAGCCTTTCTGATTGTTTCCATCAAACAACATTTGTGGCTTGTCGAAAATCTGGTGTTGCGACCATGACACAAGAAAAGTTTTACACTTCATGACGTATTTATTCACAGAGCTATTAAATCTAAAATTTTGCACTTTCCTCAAGGGTACTTTGTAATTAAACAAGATACAACTCACAAATTCAAACCTCTAAGAATCGTAGGTAATAAATCGAGGCTTTTTCTTATTTTGCTTGTCTAAAAGAAGAGAGAAAGGCAGTAGAATTTATTATTTTAATAAATGAAAATTCACCACGTTACGGAAACGCGGACGCAACAGCTCCTCTGATTTTAATTCTGTCATGGACGGCATCTTAAGTGACATGCTCATCAGAATGCCCTTTTCTCAAATTGAGAAAACATGAAATAAATAACAAGATAATTATTTGTGGCCGACTGAATCATAAAATAATTAAACAAACACAGACATTCTTAAAATTTGATAAATTGTCTTCTGAAAATACATATTATCCTAAGCTAATGGTGGACAAGATAATGATGATGGATGGACACTATCATGTGTCTATGTGACCTCGGTAACTGATGAATCTTGTATTCCTTCTCAAGTATCGCATAACTTCTGTTCAAGCGTCATCCATTATTGTATTGTATTTTGATGAAGTTACATTGGAGTTATGAAATGTATGGCATTTATTACAGATATGGTCTCACAGACAAAAATTGATTAAATTATTCTTGGGCTGTTGTGGAATTTTAGGCGCAGAATTTATTTTTCCTTCTCTACAACAATCACCCTTCGGAGGCAATTCTTTCTATGAGAATGACATTGTTGTTCGTTTGAGCTTATCATAGATCTGTATGTGCAAGTTTTGTGCAATTCCGCTTTGACAGTACCAGCCTCTCTTATTGCATTCGCGACTGCTTACAGTACCTGCACTGCGGTGCTAATACAGTAAAATCTGCATTGGACGTACTAGCCATTGGGCGAACTACTGTCATTCAAGTACATAATACATGCTTACTCCACCTGTCATCCATTTATTTTTTTAGAGGAAAAGTGGAGAGTTCGCCCAATGCAGATTAATAATTGTTTATGTAAAATGTAAATATTTTATTAATATAGAGTATAAATACCGCCCCAAATTTATGAAACTGCTAACTGCAAATTAAGATGCTTTGTGTCAGGTCTAAAAGCAAAGAGCCCTTTCATGTTACACAACATTCCTGCTTCGTATTTGAACAAGACGTCATGAAATCCGGTAATATCAGAGTTACAGTATAATAGCTCTTGGTTGTGTATGGTTTTTCTGTCACAATGAAAAGTAAAACATCCAAGTTACGCAACACAAAGCAACTTCCTGTTTTTTTCGCGACAGAATGTAAAATACAATATTTAAAGCGACATAAAATATCATAGTCTAGTCTACAGTATTGGAGACATGTTCACATGATTTGCTTTGAAGATGAAGTGAAGCGAATGTTTTGTAATTTGAAGGCCCCCAGGTTTTACTAATTAAAATTACGATGGATATATGGAACATTAATTTTAATTTATAATTTTGACATTATGAAATGGAAACTAGACTAATATGGAATTTAATTTATTCTACAGACATGATTTCAACTGGAGAGTATTACCGACAAATGCTTTTTCGCTGCTAACAGACAGAGGCAACAGACATGGTCGAAAACATCATCCATTATGTACACGGTAAATACCAGTATGCGTTTATTTCTCAGCTTCCTCAAAACGCCAAAAGGGAATATCATATGGTAAACAGGAACCTTCCTCCAACCACTACAGGAATTCTCAACGTGTGCAAAAGGTCGACCCTTACATCTCCGTGTTTTACATAAGCGCAGGTATCGCTCAATTGTACAAACACAAAACACAAAATATGAGCGAGTTTACACATGGAATCGGTTATCTCCGACTTTCCCCATAAATGATATCTAACTGTCAAGACAGTAAAGAGTTTAGCATTTTAATTCGGATATCATTTACCGTTCGCAGAATTTTGCAGATGAGAAAAGCATGGCTTTTAGAACTCTCAGTGGGCCTTCGTACGAGTTAGTTGTTGCTGAAGCCATCTAGGTTCTCCGAAGAGGAGAGGAAAGGCCTCACGGTAAAGCTGTAATAACACTCATGTGCCATTCTAGTGCTTTGTCAGGCATCCTTCTTGGCTTTCATTAGTGAATTTGAGGTCGACATTTCAGATGGTGCAGCCTCACTGGGAGGTCCTAAGCAGCCATACTTTGATTTCAATCATACAGTTTGTTTTCGTCCATATTATGACATTACAGCAGTCAGTGCAGTAACAATGATTTATGAAATTGAAGATTTACGTTTTGTTTTTAATCTTGAAGGAATAGTATAGTTCTGGCATACACTACATGGTAGGAGTACCTGCCAATTCAAACTCTACAGGTAAAGTTTATTTAATGGATGAAATTCTTGCTTTGGCCTGCGGTTTTAAGATTACACAGTTTGGTTGAAGGCCAACTAGGGGCACAACATAGGCTACTAATTCTTCGAGATAATAAGCAATTAAGAAGGAATTAACACTGGACGGATTATTTTGCGACAAAGATTGCTGTTTACTGCCAAGGACAATTTGATTTAAAGACGTGGAGGGAAGAAGGTAAATTTATTCTGTATATTTTTTAAACTAATCAAACAAAAATAGCAGAGAAAGCTGTTTTTTATTAAAAATTGTCAGATTTAATTATATTGTGTAATACAGTGTGATGATAAAACATACAAATTGATAGTTGTTCTTTACGAGGATTTGTGTTGAGACGATACATTGATCTATTTCAATAATACAAACTGTTACATGTCATTGGGAAAAAAATATTAAATAAGACATTGCGCGATTTCTATTTTTGATTAGAAATAACAGATCCACTTGCTGCTTACTGCATGAAAACTATGCAATCTACACGAAATGTAAAATTGTTTGCAAACCACCCGATTCTGATCGGTTTTGAGGCAAATGTATAAAGTCCCTGTAATTAGTGCTGTATTCAAGGAAGCTTGCGTACGGATGACGACGACGCCAGCAGTGACGACGGGAAAATGATGATTCTGTGCACGCTTTGTGAACAGACCATGACTTTATTGTCAAATGATAACAACATGTATGCATATCTTCAAGAGAGACTCTTGCTTACATGGTGCGTTTACACAGGACAGTTTTTGTGCAGTTCATCCCCACACCTCATCCTCTCAGCCTTTCCAACATCAAAATAATGCAGTTTTCCTGTCACCATCTCAAAGTAGTTGGGTGTCCATCCTCACAAGTGATATCTCATCTAACTATGGGCCATTTTGCCCCAAACACGTCACTTCAAAATCCAACTATCTGCCATTTCAACCCAAATGCATCACTTCAAATCCAACTATGGGCCATTTTGACCTAGACACATCACTTCAAATCCAAGTATGGGCCGTTTTGACCAAAACACGTCACTTCAAATCCAACTATGGGCTGTTTTGACCCATATATGTCACTTTAAATTAACTATGTGTAGTTTTGACCCAAATGTGTCACTTCAAATCCAACTATGGGCTGTTTCAACCCAAACGCGTCACTTGAAATCCAACTATGGGCCGTTTTGACCCAAACGTGTCACTTCAAATTCAACTATTGGTCACTTTGACCCAAACGTGTCACTTCAAATCCAACTATGGGCCATTTTGACCCAAACGCATCACTTCAGATCCAGCTATGGGCTGTTTTGACCCAAACGCATCACTTCAAATCCAACTATGTGCAGTTTCGACCTAAACGAGTCACTTCAAATCCAACTATGGGCTGTTCTGACCCAAATGTGTCACTTCAAATTCAACTATGTGCTGTTTCAACCCAAACACATCACTTCAAATCTAACTATGGGCCTTTTTGACCCAAACATCACTTCAAATCCAACTGTAGGCTGTTTTGACTCAAACGCGTCACTTCAAATCCAACTATGTGCAGTTTTGACCCAAACGTGTCACTTCAAATCCAACTGTGGGCTGTTTTGATCCAAATGTGTCACTTCAAATCCAACTATGTGCAGTTTTGACCCAAACACATCACTTTAAATCCAACAATCTGCCTTTTTGACCCAAACTATGTAAAATTGTAACTGGCTAAAACAGAAAATGTTGATTTTGGCAAAAGGTGCCCAAAAAGGCTTGAAACTCCCCTCAATTAGGTTTTGGGGAATGCCGAATCCAATGGTGGTGGTTTCAAGTCTCTATGATTAGCAGTTTCCAAAATATGATACTTTTTCTTGATTTTTTGCTG
>JBCAUI010537372.1:0-10993 GCA_038406195.1 Haplosyllis anthogorgicola
CTGAGGCTTCCAAGGTCCCAAGGGTGTCTAATTGAGCCAAGGGAGCGCAGCACTCCCCTAGGTACTGAAAGGGTTAAGTTTTATGTCAATTAAAGTACTGACCTCTACCTCTTCTTTTTCCCTGGCCGAAGTGGGTGAAGGCCGAATAGTAAAAAAGATGGCTGCGCCCGGAGAAGTTATTTTTCAGCAGGGAATGGTAAAAGTATTTTAAATATTAGTTGGAAAGCATGATAAGCTGTAGTCTGTACATAGAAGAAATAGTCAATGTAGTGGGCAAAGTTGGATCATATTGTCAGGGAAAATACGAATATTGTGTGCAAAATATTTGGTCATTAATCTTGGAAAACTTATATTATCGCCCATGCCAAAACTCAATGTTATCGTTTTGGGCTGAAAAGGCAGCTGCTCAAAGTGGTATGAGACTGTGTGTTAGACTAACGGACAGGAAGCCAGACTGAAATGCTTGGTGAGGAAATGAAAAAGGTTTTACCGTTGGCCTGATAGAAGCGAGTACTTGACATGATGTAGTGCACATGTCTTGTGAAGTTTGCAAACAATTCAGCCGCCAGGCAATAGTGTGTCGGATAATGTTTCTGTGAGTCGACATCCAGCGGGACTTTACATTGTGTTTACTTTACCTCTATTTAGGCCATTCTGTATTATCAATTTTGAACGGAGGAGCCATATCCTTCTACTTTGGCACAGCTTTTCTTCAGTTGCCTTTTCATGCACAGACATTGTTTGCCAAGGAAAGAGTTCCGTACAACTAAGCCACCAGTTAACGGTAATTTTAATAGCCTAAATCCGTGTTTTTACGCATGAAATTTCTCTCCATATAAGCAAAAGTTGTGACTTTTTGTTGTAACATTTAGTTGTAACAACAGAAAGTCACAATTTCTGATTATATAGAGAGAAATTATGCATGATATTTCTCTATATAAGCAACAGTTGTGACTTTTTGTTGTAACATTTAGTTGTAACAATTGTTGTAACATTTGTTCCGATTTTTTGTTGTAACATTTAGTTGTAACAACAGGAAGTCACAATTTCTGATTATATAGAGAGAAATTATGCATGGAATTTCTCTATATATAAGCAGAAGTTGTGACAAAAAGTCATGAATTCTATGTATTTATAAATACGCAATGCAGTGTTGTAAAATACGGATACGAATTTAAAGTTCCCTTAACTAGTGGCTTAGTTGTACGGGACTCTTTCCCTGTTTAAGGATCAGTATACTTTTTTAAAACTTGTTAACCACGTGCCCTTCTCAATAGTTCGAGTTGGGTGTACGCGGAGCTCGGCCAAATTGCATATATACAATTACAAATTTGATTAGGTTGTCTTGTCCCCATGTACCGGTACATTTAATTTGTAATTGCACCGCGTTTTATGAGACCGCGGATAGGTTCAACACGTAAAACAAGGGCACTTGCGTCTTTCTGGCAACCATATTTCTGTACAAGACACGTATCTATGATTTTGCCAACTTGTGAGAGTTAAAATGCGTGAGATCTCATGCATTGGGGTGGTGCAAATGTGTGAGACATACTGCTTTAGTTAATGACAGTACTTCAGACAAAAACTTATCATTGATTTGTGATGTATGATGGTTTTAGACAAGAATGAAACATTTCAATTGGTTAATGTTTTCATAATGAATAAAATGGTACGTGTACGTTATTTTTTCCGTTCTTTCCGTGCCCGAGTCCCAAACGCGTGAGACTCACGCTGAATGCGTGAGAGTTGGCATCTCTGCAACAAGCCGGTGTAGATTTAAAACATTTAACATGCCATTAGTCAATATCAAAAGCTAAATGCGCGTATACAGTAGAACCTGCTTTAACAAACCACTGCTTTGAGCGGCCACATTGGCATTTATGGTCAATTTGTGGATTTGTTTCTTGTTTTTTCTCATAGATAAATCATTAAAATCACCACTGCTTTGTGAGGTGACCTGTCATTTACGGCCAATTTACGTTGTGAATTTGGGTGGCCTCTCAAAGCAGGTTCTACTGTATATATAAAACCATAATTAGCAATTATAACACTAATATATAATACTAATAATTAATAATTAATAACTTTTAGCACTTTGCAAGACGATTAGTGACGACATCTTCTTTAGCAGGTGTCGCCCTTAGCATATAGGTGCACACCAGCTTGTTTATGACACCGAAGCCCAGAAGAAAGAAAAACTGTGTCGTATCTTAATATACTCAACTAGCCTTTAATACAGACTCATATTTAATATTTTGCGGGGAAGGGGTCGGTGGGCGAAGTGGAGTGACCAGTTGGCTTGGGGCGAAATGAAGGCGATTGATTTTCATGATTCCCTTCCCTCCCGACATGTAAACTTGATTAGCAACCAACTCGTTTCAGGAATCTTAATAATAATACATGCAAAACATCCAGATGTACAGGGCTTTTTCATAGTCTTAAATGCTTGGGTTACAAACTAATGTAAATGTCACTTTTAAGCATTTACATTTGTGGCTCACCTACCACATAAACGCCAGATCAGCTTAAACACCTTATTTGCACAATCATTCGTGATTATGAAAATGCGTTGAGAAGCAAGCAGCGTTTCCACTCATCTCTTTTTACATGTGTACATACATTTTTTTCCAACAGAACACAGCCGGAAGAGAAGACGTGTATCTGATAACGTTGATATCGAAGACAGACTGGAATCGTTGATTACAAGGGTTGGCGAAAAGGTACGTCGGATAACTTCAATCTATATCGCACATGTGAAATGTGACAAAAATGTTATATTATTATTGTTCTGGATATATTTAAATTAGTATTGTCATCGAAAGTCCTTTCTCAATACCTATTATCGGTTTGTCAAAACAACAAATATACCGGTATATCGGTTTTTCTCCAATCCAGACAAAATCATCAACCATTTGCAATAAATTTGCATCTTCTAGCCAAAATATTTATCAAATGAGTTAACAATTCAATCAAAATATATTTTAATGCCCCATTTATCTCAATCGTATTTCTCTTCAAACTGACAACATGGACAGTGAGAAAGTCTTCAAATGTCTAATGTAAATGTTTTGGATATTTTCCAAGCTAAATGTAACAAACATATTTTACTGATATCAAGCAAGCATTATCGATTATCGAATTATTTGTCACAACAACAAATATACCGGTATATCGGTATATCGGTGACAACACTAATTTAAATCTTTGTTAAATTTTCCGGTGGCACATAGTATTTTATTCTCGATTTCACAGAGTACTTCATCTTTGGAGAGTAACTTGGAAGGTCTTGCAAGTGTCCTGGAGGCAGACTTGACAAATTACAAGACTAAAATAATAAGGATATTATGTGATTGGTGAGCTATAAAATATACTAGTTTCGGACAAAATTTAATTTTAAATAGCGGTGCGTGACTGGTAAAAACGTTTGAAAAGTTCTCATTTTACCCGTTTTTTTTCTCATGTGTGACTGTCTCACTTATTTATACAAATTATTTATTTGTAGTGCTGTTCGTATGCCAGAAAAATTGACGGTTTATACGACTTTGGTTGGGTTGTTGAACGCTAAAAATTACAATGCAGGAGGAGAGGTACTGTTCTTGCTGCCTCATATTGTAACTCTTACGTGTAAAAAGTGTTTTGATGTGTTATAAACTGCACGAATCCGCATAATTTAACAGCACATAGTGCAGAATGTATTTTTTTTAAACGCGGTGTGTAATATGGTTTCAGTTTGTTGAGATGCTTGTTCGAAATCTGAAAGAGGCAATAAAAAGCAATGAATGGATGAAAGCTAGGACTATGGTAAGTAATTTCACACAGAATCAAACAGAAGAAGAGGAATTTTTAATGAGAAGCAGTATCGTTTGTCAGGAGCATGTTGTGCTTAATGACCAAAACTTATTGCTTTTATTGTGGCGTTTCAAATAATAGTTGTATATTGTAGGTACGTTTCCTGGCAGATTTAGTAAATTGTCATGTAATCGTGGCAGCATCCTTGCTAGCAATGTTCGACAACTTTGTTGAAGTCACTCTGGAGGATAATATCCCACAGGTATGCGGCATTCCGCCAAATTATGAAGTATTAGCAACACGGTTTCTACAATTTCACGATATCAAGGAAATTTTTTCATTACGAAGAAGTCGAGAAATTTCTAACTTTTATCGGCTATCGAGGAAAAATCAGGGAATTTAGTGACTTTTTCACCAGAGATGTAGCAATTTTAAACTCATCGCCAGTTTATTGACTTGTTATTAATTCGTACAGTAGAACCTGTTTTAACAAGCCACTGCTTTGAGCGGCCACATTGGAATTTACGGCCAATTTGTGGATTTGTTTTTTGTTTTTTTCTCATAGATAAATCATTCAAATCACCACTGCTTTGTGTGGCCACCTGTCATTAACGGCCAATTTACGTTGTGAATTTGGGTGGCCTCTCAAAGCAGGTTCTACTGTATTACGAAACTGTACAGTAAATAAATTCCTTATTTGCACAGAAACCTTGAAATATTAGTTTAAAATATTAAGCTTTCTAAATTACAAGTAATAATGGAAAATTGAACTGAATGAAAGTTTTTGTGTGGATTTTATTCTTTCAAGATGCTGACATAATCGTCACTTAATTAATCTGATGTAATAGGTATATAAGATTGGCGACACAGCAGGTTTGTTTTTATATTTTATAAAAAGTTTTCGTGATATATTTTATTCAGCTGCAACAGAGGCATGCAGTGCATCTTATGAGTACGTACGATTACGATCTCCATTACTGGCAGTGGGTTACTTGTAAATAAGACCAAAATAATAAAATAAAATAAGTCTGATAGTCCCCTAATATTGTATCACTGGTCACGTTTCACAATGACCCGAAAAGACGAATGAATGTCTCCCGAGAGAAAAAAAAATACTATGGGACTTTGATGATTAAATAATATTTCGATTTCTTTTTCTATTTCATGTCGATTCAAGGACGGAAAACAAAATTGATACTGTCGAAAATTGGCAAAATTATCTCATTACTAATTAGTCTGTGGTCCTGGCATTCAGATGAATATTCATACTTTTCATATCTGATCATTAATCTCAGTATGTCTTACAATGAATGTTGGTACCTGTTTGTTTCTGATTAGTTTCGGGTTCTTGTTTGGTACATATATTTACTTCATCTACCCTACTCTCTGTTACATATGAATCAGTCAAGACATGGTAACAATAACACATGGGGGTAATCAGTCAGTAAGACTTGTGTAGTGATGACAGGTCCACTTCCCTTCAAACCTATCAACTGGAACTTTTTTCTCTCTTGTCAGCTGTGACCTCCATGCCCTTTGTACTGTGCATTTGAACTACTGTAGTTCCTTATTCCACATTTGATTGCCAAGAACAGGACTTTTCCTGGCAATAGCGGGACTTAGGTTTTTAATGAGAATCTAGTTCAGTTCGGATGTAACACGATTTAAATTTGTCATGACTGTTCCTAACATGGTAGCTTTTTGTCGTGCATCACATCCTTTCAAAAGTGACTGTAGTTAACAAATTCACGTGCATGACAAAATTTTGCGGAATTCTTCACACAAAAGTCTGACAAGAATATGCAGGACCCTTGCTAAGGGTGTTGGCAAGGTAACCACGATTAAACAAACAACAGGAAATGCACACAGGATGCACATCTATGCGACCGAATAAAGAACCCTCTCAAAATGCTTGAAGTTACATACACTTAAGATTGTAAGGGTTTACACCCCATACATAATGTGCTTTTGTAAACACCGGAAATGGCCTCCTGTGAAATGCAAAAGCATGTACACATGTGGCAGCCATCTTAGTGGAGGATCCAGAGAAGGGTGCCGTGCCACGCAGGGGCGGATCCAGGATTTCCCGTTGGGGGGGGCGCCCGGCCCGTTGGGGGGGGGGTGCGCCGACCCCTATTTTCGCCCACACTTTAGAGAAAAGTGCATGAAAACGAGAAAAGTTTGGGCTTTTGGGGGGGGGGGCGGCGCGCGCCGGCGGCACCCCTCCCTAGATCCGCCAATGCGTGGGGTAAATCTGGTTTTAAAAATTAAATTTTAAACGTAAAATACTTATAAAATATCGTTATTTTATGTCAATCCACATCCTGCTTAACATAAATTAACACATTCTACACTGTAATTCGTTTTTCAATTAAAAATTTGTGAGTAAACAAATGATTACCTTCAAGAAGTCGCACTCTGCATCCATCCTCTTTTAGTTTTTTCAACAACAGACCAATGGCAGTCGATGTATTTGCACTTGTCGAGCATGAATCCTGATCGTAAAGAACAAGAGTCCCAGTTTTATAAACGGATTTAAATTTTTCCTTCCCTTCGGGACAATTGATAACAGACGACACGGGAAGAGTACCGTTCTTCAATCGACGTAGCATGATGGTTGGCAAGGCCACTTGGATAGCCCCTGATATATGTGAGCTATTGAAGTCATTCTGACTTCGACAATCTATTACCAGAATGGAGTTATTGTCATCCGTGTCCAGTTTTTCCAGTTGCTGGGCAAGCCACTCAGGGCTGCAGTGAGTCGTTGCGCCCTGCTGCATCATATCAACTCCTTCAGCCACTTTGGACACTGTAACAAATTCAGGCATCAGCCTAATTAGTACTCATAAATGTACGTCACTAGCATTGCTCAGTAGTCACAGAAAAATCGACGCAATTCACGCGGTTTTTCCGTATTCGTAGTGTTGTGTTATTGTACAGATATCCGCATGTACGATGGAGTCCTCCAATGGCTTGCCACACAAATCAACTGGATGTTTCGATATCCTTCCTCTCTCACAACTGTAAATTCACAACAGGCAGAAAGTGGGTTGAAAAACTAGTTTAGAGGCTTTCACGAAAAAGCTCGCAGTCAGTCAGATACAAGTTGGCTGCTGCATGCAAGCAAGCAATGCAACATGAAAGTTGGCTGTGTTCCCTTCTTTCTCTGTCTATCTCTTCTCAACTCAGCAGCTAAATGTGAACCGCTGAAATCAATATTCCTTGGCTGTATTTGAAAGAAATATTATCCCTTCCTGCCTTGGTAAAAGAACAAAGTTGAGATCTCAAACTCGTTCAGTCAAGCACTTCAGCTAAGCTCCAGTCCTAGGGACGGTGTGTCCCTGTTAAAGGTTCGTATGTACACAAGTGTGTACTTTAGTCTCTCTATTATGAATGCAATGGTCTACGGCGCGCGTTTTGTATGCTGATTTCGTGATTGACATCTATTACGACAATTTTGTCCAATCACAAATGATAGAAGCACGGGAAATGAGGTTCAGGGAGGGTTCAAGGCTGAAATGTTGCATCTTGGGACTACCATATATGGCAAATTAGACATGACATCACAAATTATCAATTAATGTGCTTCAGATATGGTCGTGACTTGAATGTCTAATGGTAACCCAAAGAGTGGTTTGTAGTAGCATGGTTTCTGTGGTCATATGGATCCAGTAATGCTGGTCAACCTGTCATACCTTTGTGAATACACATTTCCGAACTAAAATGCTGATTTCATATCAAATTTTCAATAACATAAGGAAATGAATGTCCCCACGCCCTCATTATTATAAATAGATTTACTGCTTTCAGCCCCGTTGTCTAAAAAAAATCTTGTCTATAAATTTTATTTTAAAACAAATTCATAATTTACCGGTATTTACATTTTTAAAACAAAATTACACTCCTCCCCGGATATATCGATATCGCTTATATCGATATCCCACCTAGAGATACATAGAGATACTTTTTTTCCCGCACCAAATTAATAGACCCTCATGTTTATTGTTCGGCTTATATCGATATACCGCTTATATCGATGCTATTTTCCCGCACCAAAAATATATCCGGGGACAAGTGTACATGACACCATGATTTATTTTTAATCATTTTGGAACAAGTCAGTTTCAAAACGTGACAAAGTTTTCGCACAGATATATTTAGATAGTCTACCTATTCCTACATGAGTGAAAGAAATCAATTGAGCCAATTTGAAAACTAACATAGAAAACTTAAATGAAAAGCTTTTAAGGACTGCTTTATGTGCGTAATTATTACAACGTAATCGGGTTAAACTACTACTTCACAGAGAACTTTTGAAATTTTCAACACAAAATTAAAATGTCACCGAAACGCAAGATCAGACGACATACATACAAGAAAAGCTGTGGGATATATGTACCGTCAATGGTCGCACTAAACGGCAGACTATAAATATATCGGTGATCCCAGAATAGTACCTGACAGAATATCTTTTAATATTAATGAATGAAACTAAAGAAAGAGGCCCATTCACACTTCTTGCCTGCATTGATTAATTTATCCCAAGGTCTATTAACAAAGTAGAAGCCTAAAATAGTCTTAAGTAAGTGTCTTGTCTCACACATACAGGATTCCTTGCTTTTGACAGCTGATTTATTTGTGCCTCTACTCCCCCACTTCCTGTCCAGTATATTCGGCTGTTTGGAGAGATTAGCACCTTAGGTACATAATGGCCATGTCTCAATAGCCGACCTTTCAACATTTTATTATATGTACCTGTAGCCACCGTTGAATATAAAGCTACTGAAGGGGATCCTGTTGAAAACAGATGTAATTGGTTCTAAATTTGTTGAAAACAAGGTTTCAAAAGTCGTCAATGACGATTTGGACCAGAGACCCTAAGGACGGACTGGACCGACTTAATATCTCCGCTTGGAACGGAATGGAAACCCAAAAACGGTTACATAAATTCCTTGGGCAGCCGCACCCAAATAACATTTCGGTCTGAGTTTGATTAAACTTTTATGACTTATTTTCTTACAGTTTATTGTCCCACCACAAGCTGAAGGTTCAAACGTAAAAATATTTTTCGTTTTCGAATTCAATTAAACAGGACAAGCCATTTCCTATGCATTCGTAAGAGTACTAAAGTGTGGTTAAAGTACCGAAACAAGCCACTTGACCTCTTCTGTAGCCCATATACAGCTATGAGGAAGCTGTCACTACCTACACACACTTCTAGCTGCCATCAACTAAGCCAATTACATATTACCAAATATAGAACATGCTACACTCCTTATTTAGAAACTTTTATTAAAGTACACTATTAATACGGGATCACTGACATTACATTGTACATTTCCAAAAGCACACTAATTTGGGAAAATGAAACCGAGGAAACGCACTTAAAATAGTCTCATGGACATTCCCCAGTGTTTCCCATAAGTGAAGTCCGGGAGATGAATGAATGTTGTGGACATACCTACTCTGGTGTAGGTGCGTAAAAGCCTGGTGTCCCCGCCCCCTATCCGGCGCACTCAGATATATAATTTACGAGATGTGTAGACACAAATGTACAAGACATCTTTAGTTGCTACTTTCATCACATCACATTATTTGAGTACCTGCAAGGGTAAAGTCGCACAAGAACAAAAGGTATAAATTTAAAATGTGCTGAATTTTTAGTAGGCCATAAATGGCTACATGTTGGGCTACATGATAGATACACTTCATTGTCATTCTGAACTTTCAGTTTAAAAAGCATAACAATTGCGAATACTGGTGCCAATATATAAACTATCTAACATGTGATAAAGAAAATACCAAATATGACTGTTAAATTAATTAAAAGTGAAAAAATCTAATTTGACTAAATACAAGTTATTTTGGTGCATCATTGTTGGCAAGTTAATCTAGTGAATTCGCTGTTGATATACACCGCAGTTGATCTTTTTGCTTTCCGAGCCCGGAACCCATCAAAGACCTCACCCAACCTTCCTTTTGAGTTATTCCCAGACACTGCCTTATGGTACTTGTGGTACCAAATCACTTTACTGGTGAGGCTGTGATTTACTGTGACACTACCAAATGTCTACATACCTTGTCCAGGAATAGGCCCTGGACCATTAGTGTATCAGACATGTACACTATGTACAGATTTAATCCCGCGAAAATGGACGGGGTAATGGATCATTTCAAATATTCGTCACTTCTCACCTATAATGAGAAACCTTTCTTGGACGGCCACTTTAAATGAACATTCATGGAAATTTTTGACTTTTCCTATGAGGTCATGTCCCACAGGGCATACACTGAGATGGCGATCTTTTCGTGTTTAAAAATTCATTTCTCTCCTTAAACAAGTACCTTCTGGCTACATACACGTTATACACGATTACTTACTTGCGTGTCCATTAACCAGCTCACTTTGATATATAAGGTCCTTCTACGGGCCTTTTGTGGTTTCGTTTCGCCAATTAATTAGCAGCGAGCAGTACACAATGCTGTCAGATTTCCATACTGCGTCAGAGCTTTTCGATGCACCCCCAAGTCCATTTGACTCTAATCCTGATTACAATGCAGATTCTAAAATTAATTAGCAATTATTTTTTGATCTATTCACGGTCAGAATTTCAAGTTCATCGGTATCGTTCCGAGGGAATATACACTAGAATAGCAAACCACTGCTTTGGGCGGTCACATGGTATTTATGGCCAATATTTGGGTTTGTTTCTTGTTTTATCTCAGAGATAACTCATTAAAATCATCACTGCTTTGTAAGACCACCTGTCAGTTACGGCCCCTCAAAGCAGGTTCTACTATACACATACATATGCCGAAACGTCGTTACGAGAGCAAAAATAGGTCCAGATGGAACTGAGCTCATTTGGCATTATCATAAAACTAAGACAATATAGGAAACAATATCACATGGATACAAATGAAGTGTCTAAGATCAAATACCAAATAAGTGACCAATAAAAAAACACAAATATGACTGCAAATTGCAAATACCGTAAAGGTCGTATTTATGGCGCACTGCGCGAAGAGTTAATTTTGGGGCTGCTCCTTATTTACAATCAACTCAAGAGTAGTTTACGCAATACATTAAGTGTCAGTGTTGTGTCATGGGACCGCATGGAGCAGGATTTTGCATGTTGCAGCTTGCCACATGGAGCATGTTTTGGCATGTTTGAATTTCCCCAAGTATCTCCCCAAAGAAACC
>JBCAUI010537383.1:0-10992 GCA_038406195.1 Haplosyllis anthogorgicola
ACCAGTCAACCTCTTGACCTCTGCAGCCCTACAAGCAGAAGAATCCAGATGGGTGGTCAAGTCTTTGCCTACTTCATTGGTGATACTCTGCTGAAGATCTACTCCCTGGGAGCTGCAGGTACCTGTGCAGGAAGAAGGTGGAAAACCCATCCCCATGATGGACATTAACAGATGGGAGTCAGCTGATACTCAATGGAAACATCTTCCTGTCCCTGTTGGTCCAGGTATTTATGTAGATAAATTTTCTTATCCAGACCACAGGAGATCCCATCCCAGAGATAATGATACCAATTATCCTGGCAGTGAACATAGGTATAATTGGAACAGACCAAGGGGCAAATATCCATCCATTGTAAGAAGGCTCCTAAGCATATATGTAGATATGTATAAGTATTACACTAAACCTAAGTCCCCAAATACTAACTTTAGAGTAAGGCAAAGATCAGTTCCTGTTATAGTAAAAATAGCTAGACTATGCCTACCTTTGGACAGGGGCTATGCTCCATTGCTTGACCTACTCTGCTTTTGGCTTCTACAGGGGTACATAACTGACATCCAAATCTACAGTATAATAATGGACATTGCCTATATTTGGGAATGCATTGGGGAATTCCCAAATGACTACCATTTTGAAAAAGAAGTGGTCATGATTGTTGTCTATCACTTATCACAAGACAAGTAAACCCTGAAATCTGGTTTCAGAAAACTATTATGAGAATCAATAAAATAGAAGTGTTTGGAGAGCATGTACTGTGGGGCAGTCATTATGGTCCAACAGTAGAAGATTATCACTTGGAAATGAGAAAGAGAATGACACAGATTTTTAAACATACTTGTGAGTGTCTTTCTCATGGCATCCAACCAATCACTGGGCCATTTATTAGACCCAAAATTCAGACTTTTGGCATAGTTCTCACCAGATTTCAAAGGTTATGCTTGTCTCAGAAAATGGTCAACCCTATCCAGGAAGGTTTTGAGATCAGGTACATTCAAAATTTGGTTATGTTATGAGACATTTTATTCATAACATACCAGTTCTGAGACACTTCACACTGAATGATGAGGACAAACTTTGGCCAATGTCCTATAGAGGTAAACATGTCCCATTTGACTCTGATACTGTGGTTTTGAGCCTATTCCTCTTGGTGAGCAACAATTGCAAGATCCAATCAGCCATGATGAAATTTTACATCATGTGGCTATCCCATTTGAAATGGACACTATGTCCATGTAAACAACACACAGAACAAAGGGGAGAACAGTTCAATACTTAACTCATCTTTCCCTTTGAGTACACCCATGAGGAGAGGCAACAACTAAAGAGTTGCAAAGTGATTTTGGCACACACTATCAAAACTAGAAAGCAATTAGGCTTTCACAAAAACTGTTTTGCAACATCCTATATACAGCACTTACCTCCAATCCCACTTGGTAGTGGAAGATGGAGTGTGGCTGAACTTGGCTATCACAAATAATTTCCTCCACCTGAGAAGACCTCTTCCCATGTAGAGTTGGTTCTTCCTTCTATGCATGTGGATGAATGTGAGTCAGATGCCACAGACTTTACCAAACTTTCTGAAATTGCACAAAGACTTCATGTCATGACTGTATATGGGAAATATTTGCTAAAACTTGAGAATATGTAAACTTACTGATTTCAAATTGGCTACCTGGATCAATTTAAATTTATACTCACTTGTAGAGCAGAGAAACAGTTTCTAATTTGCTAGAATGTATGTTTGGTGTGATGAATCAATGCAATGTGTAACTATTGTGTTAAATCAACTTTGTTCCTAAATTTTACTCTTTATTTTAATCACTGCATGTGTGATCAATCCATAACTCTATTTTTGAATGCAAATTAAACTACTTTGAAATTAGACAAACAAATTCTTTTAAAATTGAAAATTTATTAATAAATTTGTACTTATTCAATCTAATACAGTCAATACACGAAAAAATTCACTCTAAAATTAAATTTTAAGCAGTACTCTTGGACTAATTTGGACCTTCACACTTAGTCAGTTCATGCACCTCAGCAGACAATTTATGTCTGTATCTTTGTTGGTCTGTACAGATCATATGAATGTCCAGATTTTTAAGACATTCCTGGTGCCTACAAGTTTTTAAGACTGTGTCCTGGGTCTGGGACCCAGTCAGCACATGCCTGTGGCTAGATCCCTGTTTGGGGATGGTCTAACCTGACTGGTGGAAGGCTCCTTTGAGTCTCTGAGTACTGAATTATTATCAATTTTGTTGGCATTCTTTGACTTCTCGGAAGGAGGCACCCAATCTTCATCTGGGGACTCTGGATCTGGCCCTGAATCATCACTTGGTTCACCCTCTGCAGAGGAAGGGTTCAGCAAATGCCCCCTGTATATATTGTGGGTAAAGATCTCTTCATAGACTGGATCACTAAAAATAAAATATTAAAACAAAAATTAGAGCTTTAGGGAGAATTTGTATTGGCTTTTATTTAAGGATGTGATCCCTCAATAATTACTGTATTAAAATTACTTTTATTCAATTATTTGCAAATTTGATATCATTATAAATTCTAAAACCTACCCATGGACATCAATCCATGTCTGTATCCATTGGTTTGACCACACAGGAGTCCAAAGGAACACTTGCAGCAACATTTACATCCCCTAAAAATTTTAAAATGATAAATTCAATTAATCAATTGCATTGATCAAATCTGTGATATACATTACAGCTTGTACAAAAACTTCATAAAACAATTTGTAAGACTGTGTATTTGACACTGCAACTTCTTATGAGTGATGGACAGCACTTTTGAATCACATTACTAACTTTATTGCATGAAATTCTATCTCTATCATAAGTTTAAATTAAGCAATGTTGAAACTTACTCTTTTACTATACATCGGGCTGACAGGATGGTCTTCAAGGCACCTCTGCATAATGATGAATTGTGCAGGGACCTGCTCCTTCCAATTGATGTACTGTCATGTCACGCCATTCCATGACTGTGTCTGTCACTGTGGGCTTGTAACTGGTGGCCCCAGTCACTTGATCAAAATTTACCACCACCTTACAATCAGTGTGGCCCTTAAAAAGGATTTCTCCAGTAGGGTCACCCCTGATCTTCCTGGTGTTTTTAGGCAAGGCATATTTTGTCCTACCAGTCTTCAGCAATAAGGAAAACCTCCGGGCAGGACACTGTCTCTTTTGAGGCCTACTAATCTGCTTTTCTGGGGCACACTGACCCACAGTCATACATACACTTTTTGTGGCTTCTGAAAAAAGAAAATCAGACAGAATTTAATGTTATATCAATGCAACTTCATCTGACTTGCCCTTTTCCACTGAAAATTAAGCTAAAAATATGATTTAAACTATTTCTATGACAACATAAGTTTTGTAAATATTAATTCAAGGTAAATTTATGCAATTTCAATATTTTGGCTTGCATTCACATTTTCCATGCTATTAAAATTATAAAAATGTGCATTCATATTATAATCTTATTATTCTACTTAAATAATTAATAATAATGTTAATTAAGCAGTTGTTACAGTGTAATGCAAGGGTTAAAAGTATCTACAAATGGTATAAAAATTATTAGAAATTTAAGAAAATCGATTGCTTAATTTTACAAATAGATACAATTGAAACTTACATTAATTTCAAACAAAAGTACCACTGGTCTGTCCAATTTACTGAAATATAAATGTATTTTATTATTCACAGCATTACTACACATCTATGCAATTATTTTGTACACCTGATTTGTTATTGAGACACCAAGCATGAGAGTTACAAAATTTAAAGATGTTTCATTATGTCACAGTTGATAAAGATCTGGACCCACCTTATTGACATTCCACCTTAAGTGGATGCAGTTCAATAAATATGAATCAACAGAATCAGATTTTTGACAGGTTGTAACTCCTCTACAGCAAATGAACTCTGTCCATTAGTGTTTCTAAAACAAAGAAGGTTGATTTTCATATTGAATTATACAATAATAATGACATTAATAATTATTATTAGTTTTATACAATCCTATGAGTACTTGTGGTTTGACACCATTTATTTGAAGTATGTCACCTCTTGACCTTTTAGGGTATTGATGCTGATCTTTAGACTTAAACTGACCATCGTCTACACTGTAGCTCTGTCACCCTTCCTTTGGTGGGTGGGCAAAGCCTTCAATGGCACTCTTTTGGTGTTCTGGCCTTCCCTCAGGTATGGGGAAGGCCAGCAACCAAATTAAAAATTAACTCACCATGAATTATTCTATCTACATGCTGTGTATTTTCTTCAATGTATTGCACCAATATATAAATGATCTGAAATGTACCAAATTTCATATATTAATATAATTACAATGTATTTCAATGCAATCTATCATAATACATACAAATTGTATAATTCAATGAATATTTGTATATTTTACTTCCTGTACAGATGGGTTGAACTTGACCTTGGATTTGACCTTGCTGTCAAGGTCACTTGACCCAGATGTACCTGCACCAGTGCAGAAAGGTCATCTGGGTGCAAAAACATGGACCATAGGTTTCCCTCTCTACAAGCATAAAATTTGGATCATATAAATTTTGTTTTTGTATTTTTGTTATTTTTATTTGGACCTAAAAGGTAATGATGCAGAAAATACAAAGACTGGGTTGGCCAAGCCCAGTTGATGTATTCAATGCACTGAAGAACTTTGTTCATGCAATTACATCTGGGGATGATATTTTCTAAAGTTCGAAATTCAAATTTCCTGGGTTAAAATAATTTTAAAAACACTTCTCTGTGTCCTATGGTACTGGTTGGTAGTCCAGCATCATCCTGGAAGTGGTTGAATGTGTGTTTGCTACAGCTTTTGTTTTCTGGCACCATTCACTGCTGTGGAGTCAGAAACTGCTTGTTCCTCTTCTCAGGTAGTTCAGCTTCTCTGTAATAATTATAAATATATTTTTGGTGCTGTCTGACATTAATTAGCATTTTAAAATGTAATGCTGTCATAATATTTGCTAATTGATTTATTTGAATATTTACATTATTCTGTTATTTTGTTTACTGTGATATTTACCTGTATGTATGCTTCATACACATTGGTAACCATACCTGAGGACACCCAGCATGTTCTGTAAAAGTCTTAAAGTCAAATTATGTGCAAGTTAAAGTATTTAATCCATACTGTACTGTACAGATTCCACATATATATATTTATCATACTTCACATTGTACTATGTGAAATATTTTATCCACATTTTATTCACACTATACTGTGTGGAAATATATGATTTGACACTGTACTGTGCCTTTAATTACTGAAAGAGTCATACATTAAGCACACTCTTAGATATCCAAGGATTTACTGAAGGCAAAGCCCAAGAATCAAAGGAGTCTTCAAGAGGTGCAAGGTAAATTGACTCTTCTTCAGATACTGTATTGTACCTGGAATTATTTCGTACCTTTGCCATACCCAGGGTATATCCTGATCTGTACCCTTTTCTCCATGTAATTCTCAAATCCATACCACTCCAGTATCTACAATGCCATTGATTGATCCAATTATTTAAATCTCAATTGATATTCACAGATAAAATGCATCTGAAGAATAAATATGAGGTGGCCAGTCTCATAGATATTCTTTTCCGCATACATCTGCTTTAATTTTAATTATCTTTGACTTGCTTCAACTATAATATTGATAAAAACAGTTTAAAATACTTGAGTACGTCCTGGCTATTCTCTCAACCATTTAGAACCATCTCCTTCAAGGTAATATGCAGCAGTCCTTCTCTGCTGCATAGTTTCACTCAGCTTCGCCAATGGTGTTTAAAGATGTTCAATGTCCTCCAAAAGTTTTGTACCCTATCTGTAATGATTCCGAATACATGCAAAGGTATGAATGACACATTATTCTGTGTCTAAAAGTTATTACCATGATATATAGTTGTAAATTCTCAAAATGAGCTGATCAGACTCAAGTTGAGAATTTATTTTCAAAATGTAGGGGATAAGTATATTATTGTTGATGAATTAATGATGTTATGGTTAATGAATGATGCCTTATAAGTGTAATTAATTATTTGTTATATCTTTAAGGTTTAAATCATGCCTTATTAATTAAGGGTTAGTACCTGGTATTTTATTAGAGTCCTGACTATCCTGATTTTTCTGGTCTTTAACTTGGTCATTCCCCTCTCTTGTTAGTGGTGTCCTCATCACAGACAGGAGATGCTGAAGCTGCACCAGCTGCTGAGGAATGTGAGGGCAAGGTCCAAGTTGGGTCCTCTCTCTCATCATCACTGTCACTGGACAAAGACACTGAAATTAAAAGGAAAGTTCAAAAGGCAGTAAAATTGGTTTAAAACTCCCTTAGCATCCAAAAGAAAATTTATTTGCATTGAATTGTACTTTAAAATTCAATATAAACTTTGAATTTGAATTTATCAGATATAAAAGTTGTTTAGCACTGCAGAAAAGAGAACTGAATGCTTGATTAAATTATGGCTTTACATGCAAAGCCTATGCAGTCCACGCAGTTAGTTGGCATTCAGTTTTTCTCTCTCTCTTTGATTGAACAACCAAAATGATCTGAATATTCAAAATTATACCCAATTAAATGTACAATAGTATAAGTAGAGTGAATACTTACTGCATTTTCATTTTCCAGCCATTTTTAGAGTTGAGCAGAACTTCTTGAAGGTTTTCAAGAGATCAAAATTCATCTGATGAAAATTGCTTCAATCTCACCTCAATATATAGCAATGTCCTTGACATTGAGAGAAAACCTGTTAGCCAAAACTATTGTTTACTCAGATTTTCTCTGTCTAGAAATTGTTATGAAATGGCCAGGGTCACAGCACTTAAAGTGGAATTTTAAAGTTAAAATTTTGACATTTTAATATGAAAATGTGATTGTACATGTTCCATGCATTATTTTGATATAAAAATTATTTTAAATGGCTCAAATAAAATGTTAAAGTTGTTAAAATTTGAATTTTAAATCCAAATATGGATACCAGTAGTTAGATCTAGTATTTAGGATCATAAAAATGTTTCTTTTGTTCAAATTTAATGTATTTTTCTATTTTATTTTGATTTATTTGTGAATTCAAAAAGGGGAATTAAAAGTAGCATGAGCTGGGAAGATAGAACATTATCAGACTTTGTTATCATCATCCTCATGGGATCCAATAACCTTTTCATGTGGTCATTGTACAGATAATGATTTTGCACTACATGTGGTGACTCTTTAGATATCCACAGGGAAATACACCATAGAGAATGTTTTGTGCTTGATTATTCAATAACTAATTATATAAGAAGAAAGTGTTTTTCATTAGTTAGCTCAACCATTTAAATTGACTGTGATTACCAACTATTTTGATTCATTTTTCACTTATAATTATGGGTAAACTTGTACAGCATGCAGAAACTTCTTGCTAGTGTATTTTTTTTTAATTTATCATTTTTATTGCATATATTAAAATAAAAATCAAATGCAAGGGATGTAATATAACCATGATTATTGTTATTATTGTGAGAAATTCTCCTCCATGATGTTGAGGGAATTCCCAACTTCCAGACCAATAGGATTGGTCTGTGTGACAGTATATAAGGGAATGAAAGCCCAGTCTCTGGGTTGGCTATTGTTGGACTCTATGTTGTACAGATTTGCTTCTGCACTTGGCATCATATAATAAACCAATGAAAACCGTTACACATTTGTTTGGTCTCTTTGACAAATTTATTTAAAGCGTTGCAGATTAGAATAGAATATAAAGAACAAGAGTAAAGACCCGGCGGTACTCGGATTTTGTTACAGTATCCTTTTAAAAACGAAGATAACAAAGGAGAGAACGAAAGAATTTCGGGCTGTGCTTTTGATGCGCTTTTGTTAAACTTCTGATACGAATTCTTTGTACTGTAAATAATTTCAGGGGGTGATGAAACATCAAAGATTCTGAAGTAAAGGGATATTTGCCAATAGCTATTCAATTACGTCGTTGTTTCAGATGTTACAGATATATTTCGGTCCATAAATGACGATGTTTCAACTTCTGTGACTTCTTACACTTTGACTCATCAACATTTGACGACAGATATTAGTGATGCGTTGGAAAGAAACGTCAATTTGGAAGGCGCACCGAAGTTGTTTGTAGTTGCATGTACTCTAGATTGCATGAAAGAGCTGTTGGTACAGGTAAGAGAGAAATATATGTAAAGGAAAACATCGATGTTAAATGTGATTATGCCAGGTCGTTAGACTAATTTGTAAAACTACAAATACTCGTCAAGAAATAGCAACATCAAGTAATTGACACCAACAAGACAGTTGCATGACCTTGTAGATAGATGCGCCAATTTTTTCGAATACTAAAAATATTTTTCCGAAAATGGTCTGTTCATCTCAAAATTATAAATAATGCTATCTTCCCAAGCAATTATGTAATGAATTGCATTAGTTTAGTCACGTTGTACCAGTCCTGGTTACGAGCAGGACTGACTACGATCACTTGTACGATACGCGTAACCCATCCAGGGACAGGTTATGCGCAGTGTACTTCAATAAGGTGTAAATAGTTGAAACTTTGCATGGAAAGTCATGACTAAGATCATGACTGAACGAAATCATGAAATACCAAAGGACTAACTAGTCTGTCTGGCGAAGGCACCTAAGAAAATCTTCGAATGTAATAAGTACAATTAAATTAATGGACATGTGCACAGTGGTCGGAAAGGATTAGGACTTTACAGCTGAGGCAATTTGCTGCAATATTTCAATCAATTAACGTGCCATGAATGAGTTTTCATTCGTGGGACTAATATCGACAGACATACTTTACCTAATCCTAATGTTCTTCTGCCTCAAAGAGGAGAACTTGTCCGTCCCAATTTTTGGCCTTGAGAAAAAGTCTATGATTATGACTTACTCTATCTCTTACTCTATTGAAAAGTTTTAAAGCAAGATTACTATTTTATACTTGTTTGTTCATCAATGTTTTAATTTAGTCGATACCTGTTTAGTCGATACCTTCGGACGACTCTTTGTATAATGATCGAAATTTCATTTTAGAGCAATTTTAACCCCAAAATAACTAAACGGCTGTCCTACACTATTCTTTGCCATTGCATTCAAAGCAAGATGTGACACATTAAAGATTTTTCCCAGTTCGTTTTTTTACTGGATCTGACAGATCTGATAGCTTTAGTAGGTCTTGTTAATTCATTAATTTTAGTAAAAATTTTAAAAAAAACCCAACACATACCACTTATTACAAATAATAGTTATAATATGTCATTTGATTGCCATTACGAACAACTTTGACACGGCCTGCTTAAAATCAATTGCAAAGTCTCAGCGCTTGCAAGCATGGGGAGAATTTATATCTGTTTTAGCACCCTTTCGTTTTCTCAGATGCTCCAGAATAGTTTCACATTGTGCTTCTGTTCAAATCAATAACACAGCCTGGAAGTCAGATCATTAAATTATTATTAAAAGTTCAGCTTCCCGCAACAATTAAATTTCATGCTGATCTCATTGCAGGGCGCTAAACTTTTGATAGTAGTTCATGATCTGAAAGCTAAACAAATATTTTGTAGATAAATAATCATGACAAGATATATGATGAACAAGGAGTGTTTACTTTCAAAAATAAGTGGCTCCTGCTGGTGGAGAACAAGAAGGATCTGGTGTCTTTACAACAACAGGCGGGTGACATCATTCATCTGACTGCGTTTGTTTCTCAGTCAAATCATCAGGTTAGTGTTCTATTCGGCAAAATCTCTCCTTTTTCTTTAGCACCTTTACAGAGTGTGAATTGTGACAAAAACAAGGCGGTTTTTCAAATTTCCTTTCATTTCTAATATTTTCTCATTCAAACTGTTAAGTGGCTTGTTTTTAACTTAAAGCTGGTGTTTAAAGTGTGCATGTCTCACTTCATAGCCTATTTAAGCCGTTTACGTCCCTCGAATTGTGAAGAGATCAAAAGAACTTTCATCTGATTTTCCTCTTTACATTTTGACTCCAATAAACGTACACTATTTGAAAAAGCTAAATGAACTTAAACAAAACCTAAAATGCTTTTTAACGTATTAAATAGCCTTTAGGTTCCTTTTGTCTTCAGGCAAATCAGCTTGAAGAAAATAGATTTTATATCACATTGTCGGAGTTAACGTTATTCGTATTGTGGTAACTTCGTAAAACAACTTTCCTTAAAATTAATATTGTTCAATGTGTTTATTCGGCGACGGCCAGCCCTAGTGGCACTTGAATGCCTGACTAAATGTTTTTCGTAGAGGCTAAGCTGGAGTCCCGGCAAGAGCCCCCAAAAGTTATATTAATTTCACTAATTAGACAAATTAGTAAACTTAATTTCGTTAAACCTCGAATGTAGTACATGGGTTATCACATCTGCAAGCCATCCAGTTAGAAAACCTTTTGGAATTAAATTTATCATCCGCTTATGGATGATTTTAATTCGGTGTTACACAAAGTGATGTAACATCTCCTGAAGTTATCTAAGCCCTTGGAAAGCCGACTGTTGACAGAGGATCACATTTCGCTTAATGACCTGTTCATATTAATAGCTAACGAAGGAATGCAGATAAAATCAATATGTTACTTTCTTCTCTACATTTTGTCTAGTAGACTTATCATAGAAACTTTTGCTTTGAAGAAATAATGACCCGCAGCTGAATGAGATCCTATTTCTTCCATACATTGCCCTTAATGACTCCATCGTGTTAAATGATTGAGCCTCATGCCTAATGGCAATGAGGCTCTATGTTTTGGACGAAATGTAGGTTTGTGTTCTGGGCAGCCATTGCAAAAAAATCACAACCCCCCCACCCCACCCCCACCCCACTGGCTGAACATGAGGTACAAGATCCCCCCACCCCCCCACCCCCATTATCAAGTGCAGCCTCCTGTTACAGGTTCATTTATCAAACTGCAGGCAATGTGTGAGGACCTTAAAGGCTAGCAAGTTACACTGTATAATA
>JBCAUI010537394.1:0-10991 GCA_038406195.1 Haplosyllis anthogorgicola
CATATTGGGTGACCTGATACTGTAAGTTGAGATCCAGAATAATTAACATAGATGTGAGGTGGATCACATACAGTGATTACATCACTGTAATATTTAAATGAACCATAGATTGATTTATGTCACAAATTTCAATTAGGCACTAGCTACCGTATTTTATGTAATACATGTACAGTATGATGTGGCACACAAGAGATAAGATTTGTGTTCCTGGCAGCCATTACAGAAAAGTTATGTAAGACATGTTAGATGGACTAGAGTCAAGCTGCATAGTCATGCTAGACAGACTAGAGTCAAGCTGCACATAGACATGTTAGACAGAATAGAGTCAAGCTGCTGATTTGTGTTCCCCCTTCCCCATGTGCACTCTTTCCCCACACTTTTTTGGGGAAAAAAGTCAATGTATTTTAGTGTTGGACTTTGAAAATTCTTGGTAAATATGGCATGAGGCTCTGTGCACCGACAGGTCATCCCTTGTTATTATTGAATTGAATACTTGAAAATAGAGTTAACATGCCCCAGTTACAGACAGTTTAAATTTAGGTTTCCACAATTCTCCGCTGGCATCTGAGCCAATCTTGGTGTGAACCATCATCTTGAATAGGGGCAACCTATATATTTCATAAAGAACTAGCGCACTTGAACTTCAGCCAGTGCTTGCAGGTACCAATTTTACACATTAGTGTGGCGCAGCTGTCATTTCTTTATTTATCCAACATCTCTACTGACAGAATCAGGAGCAGAACCCAGATCGTTTGCTTCCAAGTAGATAACGCTTTCGATTTGAACACCACGGCTCACTACAATAATGCGAAAGCTCACATTGTGTGTTGCATTCTGACATGAGGGAACTTGATAGCAGTCAACCCCAACAGGATCCCCGTCAAGGCCGAAATACATGTAACTTGAATGAATGAACATAATTTTTTTTTCTGTTTTGGCCCAGTCCAGTTTGTCTTGATTTACAAAAAGCTGTACAATTAACATTTCGAACTTAAAATTATGATAAAACATGGCCTATTACGTTCCAGGTTTGGAAGGAAAGTCAGTGGCATCTCTAACTTAAGAAGTGCAATTATGGATACCCTATTTGTACTGTCTTTGTATTTATTTATTATTGGAAACCCTATCATTCGAAATCTGGTCTTGTTGCGTCTGTGATGTTAAAAGCATAATGTGTCATTTGGCATCGTGTAACTCTCTGTGGCTACTGAGACAAATGATTCCTTGATATACGCTACCAATTATTCATCTGTTCAAATATTGAAGTGTGATAATGGGTTTGCATCATTGAATTGTAATTGGAAGATGCAATGTGAAATATGGAATGCATTGACACTTAGAGGTGATCACTATTCAATCACTGACAGTTGCCTCGCTTGAAGTATTTTATGTAAGTGTTACATTCTGCAATCATGCAATGTAATATTCAGCAAATACACAAAAAGCAAAAGGCAAAAAAAATTAAAATTAAATAAAATAAACAAAATAAAGAAGTTATAATACATGTTTAGGCCCGCTCAAAGATGTAAGCAGCGAGCGGTAATCGCACGGAATTTGTTTGTTCTAAAAATCGATTCTCCACATCGTTGTTTTACATTTATATAATTTATCGCAATAGTCAGTTTACAGTCAATCACTTATTAGGTCAGTTCTTCGTTACAATAATTTCTTTACCGCAAATTTTCTCATTTACGTTATCTTTTTATGTGCCAGTAAAGTGTGCCTACAAGTAATACATTTTGTCTGAAGTGTTCAAAATTAAAATAAAGATTACTTCTTTGGTGATATGAAATGAAACTGAAAGCCACTTATAAAGGGTATTTCCCTTTGAGAGCAAACACTCGTGTGCATCTTAGATAGTTATACTGGTACATTTTAAGTGGGTTTTCCAGGAAAAAAGCAGAAGTTTATGAATTCTACGACACTATCATCCGCGATACTTTTTTCTAGGGTTCTGTATCTTCCCTATGGTGTTAGCTTGCAATGAGTAATCGAGTAATCTTACATTACTCCAGCACTTTTATACCTCACACCTAGAAGTGACTTATCAAACAACTTTTTCGGGAGAACTTCAGATATCCTCTTCCACGTGAAAACTTCACAAGGCGGAGCGATGCTTTCCAGTTGAGAGCTTTTGACAAATAGCATAGGACTTTCGTGTTTTGTCATGCTTGGCAAGGCAGCAATGTAAATATTTTCATGCCATACCACCATGCTATTTGTCAGCATACCCGGAACACACTGCCATAAATGGGAATTCTTACGGAATCAGTGAAGTGAGACTAGTAAGACGTGCGGGCGGCAATGAATGATCAATGTGATTCATGTGATTCAGTCGAGTGGACCTGGGCAGTATAGCCGTATCAACTCGTGAAGTTATCAGAACAGCAAAAAGACTAATATCGTGACTAACACACTTTATTTCCCTTTAACCATACGTGACATAACCGGGTGCTGTTAAAACTTAATAGGGAAGTAATAATTTATTGGATGGTATTTCCATGGTAAAGTAAAAATGCTGAAATGGGCTGTCAGTGGATTTTACTGGGCACAACAGCGCAATATGCGAGAGTCACGGGATCACTTTCTGAGGGTAAGTCGAAATCCAGATAGTACAAGAAATAGCTTATCAGATGGTTGCTAGCTTCTGGAACACCATGCTGTATGGTGTAAGGTACTGCAAGTTTAATTAATTGAATTTGCTTGAAGAATTCGAAAAATATGTTCAAACCACTAGGCCTATTTATGATCGAGTACAGGATTGGTAACAAAAGTTACATTGGGTATTCTAGAGATCAGTTATTTTAACTTTACCATCGGTTTCGCTTCACAAAGTTGTTGATTGATAATCTATGAACCACTGATCATCTGCTTACCAAATAGCAAACATTGATTTAGTATGTGCAATAAATCGTACCAACCAAGATTAGTACAGTATCTGGGAGTGGAAACATTTCTGGATGTTCAGATGAGGATTTATATTGCATGTTTAGATCTTTGTGTTATGTTTCGCCATTGGAACATGACTGAGAAATGTCAGTGGGATGTGATAAAGAATCTGGATGAACTAACTGCAGTCGGAGTTCATCATCTCATAGGGGAAAGATGGAAAATTAGGAAGGGTACGGAAAATTAGGAAGGGTACGCATTGTGTAAAGTCTTGAAGCGAAAGGTTGAGTAATATGGGAAAGTTTCAATATCCATTTCTTAGTTATTCTTTCTCGTTAATCCTTTCTTTTCCGGACAGAGCTGTTTTCTGATCCGTTAAAGAGGATCGGTCCATATTCATAACGACACTGGGAAAGCTGGAAAAACAGGCTGCTTTTTCCAGTGAGGGGATTTTTTGAGTGAAGTCGCAATTTCAGAAAAAATGTCTGAACATTTTGTGATTTAGTTTATTTCTGAATTTTAGAACTGTTTAATAATTTCGAGTTTATCAAAATCACTCGTAAATTCATGTTAGACGGGACAGGAGGGACTTGGGTCTGAATTATTGTTCAAAATATTAAAATTGTAGCTGAATTTTCTTACTTGTCTGCATGATATTTTTTCCCCGTGAATTAACGGTTAAATTTATCGCTCCCCAAATACCCCAGCAATGGTTGAGAAATATGCTCGGGTCCAGAATTATTGCTCTTTACAAAAATGAAATATTTTGAAATATGTCTCTCGTCCCCCAGACCCGTGTACCACCATTCCTAAATTATTTTAAACTTCGACATTTGACAATACTGTAGGATCTTTTCTGGAAAATAAAACAACTTTAAAAAGCCTGGAAAGTCAGGGAATTTATGAGCGCAAAACAAGCCTTGTGTCCAAGAGAGAATTCTGATATTTAACAAAACAATCAGAAGGCTAATATTGGAAATTTGTGAAAACAAAGAACCTATGAGATCATGTTTGTACGCCGTTTTGTATGCATGGGGCAAATGCCTCTTCAGTTGATACGGCCTTCGAATGAATGAGGTGTTGTGATTTTATAATAAACAGGTGCTAAGTTTTTGTTGTTTGACAAAATAGTGATAGAACAGGTACGATGGATTTTGAGTGGGTAGAACCGAGGTACATCACTACTGTGCCTGTCACCGTGTGGATTAAAAACTAAACGTAACTTTGTGTTATTAAATAGGTTCCCTGAAGTTAAAGCCATCATATCAATTGACATTAAGTATCTTTTAAAACAATAGACCTATTCCCTAAGACTCTTTTTAAGTCACACTGTGTTGTTTTGAGGATCCATGGCCAACAATAAGCAACAGATTTCACTTATCCTCTCATGGACAATAAAATTCCATTCGATCAGTCATGAATAAAATCTCGTAAGCTATTATCCTTCCGGCATGTCTGTGTGACTTTTGGTGGAATGCCAAATATTGTGTATATTACAAGTGACAATCACGGGGTGACAGAGAAAAATTCAATGTTGGCATTTACTTTTTCTTCCCATTGTGAGATAGATATATCGGATTTCCACCATGTATAATAGCAAATATTGATGAAGTATCATTCTACACATAAACGAGAAGTAAAAATTGGGACCCTAGCGTGTAGGTGAATTATTCATTTCAAAGATGGTTAGGTCCAGATGGTGCATGTGAAATGAAATAGGTTAAAATCGTGTAAAATGTAACATTTTCCTCATCGAAACATTTAACCTTTATGGTTGAAAGTGTTGCCTGCATGTTTTCCTGGCCAGAAATAGTTTGAACTTTTTTAATTCAGATAAGATCACGAAATATTTTCTTTATTGGAAACACTTGAGAGCCTTTGATGTTTTACAGGTCCATGGTACTTTAAGCTATATATATATATATATGGGGTTATAAATTGGTAGCTAAACATCTTTTCATGCGCAATTATCAGCAATTTAAATAGATTTTCACAGGATAAAATATCCCTCTTCAACTTCCATTCATTTTTGAATGTAACATATGTGAGCCAAGACGTTTTCGGGCTGTTTCCATACACACAGATAAGGTATCGAGTCTGGAAAGCTTTAGATATAAAAACCACAAGGCTCTTAGCAAGAAATGAGTTCCAAGCCACAAAAATTCAACCATAAAAGGCAAACTGTTTCACCTATGTAAATTCCAAGTTTCTATGTAATTTATGAACAGTTTTTTGTAACCTGTGTATTTCAGGGTTCGGATCCGCTCTTGCAGACCGCTCGCGGTAAACTACAGAGCCAGAGATCCAGACTTAATGACCAAATCAACCGTGAAATTCGCTTGCGGGCTGGAGCAGAAAACCTGTACAAGTAAGACATTATTTATGTAGTTGTTAAGTGCAAATGCCATATAAAAAGTTGCATTGCGTGCAAGTTGTTTTTGTGTGTTAACACTGAGAAAATTGACTTGTGAAAAGTGAAATGCCATGTAAGAGCTAAAATTATATGTGTTTGTGAACATGAAAGTTCAAGCAAGAAGTGTTCATGCCTGTACCAGTACATGTATCTTAACTCGCACGTCAACTCCCTTTCAGTTGAATTTAAGTCGTAAACTTTTATTTACCTCTTTGTAATTTTAAACTATTTATTAATTTGCCTTTAAGTCTACTTACATATCGCTATTTTTTCAGCCTTAGTTCACTCGGCATCTTTTAAAAAGTCAACATTTTTAGCAACTCACCTTGACTATTAACTAATAGTGTCATCTACATTATACATATAATTTATAGCTAATGTTTTATGTGTCTGTGTAGAAAGAAAGCAATAATAAGATGCAAAAGTTGCTTTAAGGTTGCAATTATGAATTCATTGAACATAATTATCGCAGGGAAAAATATTCGAAACACAGGGAAAACACAGGGAATTTGATTTCATTTGAAGCGTGGTAACAATGTTAAAGCCAACCCTGTGCAAATATCTGATTCGAAATTCGATTTTGTATTACCACCGACCGAATATGGTGGTGATTTCGGGCAAGTCCCTACCAAGATATAAATTGGTACCTGTCCAATGTGGAGAGTACATACTTGGCACTTGTCCTACGTAAGATGTGGGTAAAGTGACCTCAAGGTTACCTCTTACACCAAGGTTGGATAGGTTCTCCTGTCAGGGGTTAAAATCCTTAACGAAAAACCTAACGATTCTTAAGGCGATAAGTTACTGATAAATATTAACCGTAAAAATTTCCACAAAATACCCAAGTTCATTTTGTTTTAGAGCTACAACCAACAAGAAATTAAAGGAAACAGTGGCATTAGAGCTGAGCTATGTGAACTCTAATCTTCAGTTGCTGAAGGAGGAGCTGGCAGACCTCAACAGTTCGGTTCAGATATATCAGAACGATGGGTAGGTCACTTTGGTTATATTGATGGTCACACTGGTTATTATTTAGCACCAAATTACATGTAAATTGGAAATGAATGCGATTACAAAACAAACAAACAAAATAAAACGTAATTTCTATATTCGGTATATGACCAATCATTTCAGATGCAAGTAATTTTCCTTTGGAAATTAAATTTTACGACATTTATTTTTAGTGCCACTCAGTGTGTTCCAATGCTCCCACTTGGTCTCAAGGAAACAAAAGAGGTGGATTTCAAAGCTGCTCTTGAGGTACTTGTAATTTCACTTTCAAGAGACGAATTGCCAAGTACAGTGTACTTCAGGCAACGAGTCATCAACAGTTAAGTTAAATGAAGTCAAATATTATCCTGGACAATAATACAAAAGTACAATCTGTCAGGAATAAGCAATATATTACGGCTTGTCGTGAAGTACATTAAGACTCAGGAATAAGCTTATTCTATAAATGTTCTAATTTGTAGGAATATATCGAGGAGTACTACTATGAACGAGGTGCACTATACTCACAAGAGATAACAGAGTTATCGGAAATCCGTCAGGCCTGCAGGACTCCAATGAGATCTGAAGCAGGAATTCAGCTACTATTTGAATATTACAATCAGCTATACTTTTTCGAGAGAAGGTTCTTTTCAACAGAGAAAAGTCCAAATATATTTCTAGAATGGTACGTTTCTTGATGAAACAGTGAAGTTCAATTTTAATGAAAATAGAGTAATAAATTTTAGAGTACTTTACATCAAAAGATATGGTAAAAAGAAATCTTACATTTGACATTCTTTCATCAAAGTACATGTACCTTGTACGGCTAAATATCTGCAGTTTCCCATTTTAGGTACGATTCTTTAACTGGAGTCCCAGCATGTCAGAGAACTGTTAGTTTTGAGAAAGGCAGTGTTTTGTTCAACATAGGAGCTTTGTACACACAGATCGGAGCCAGACAAGATCGGAGCACTATTGAAGGTATCGACACAGCAATAGAAAACTTCCAGAAGGCAGCAGGCACCTTCCGCTATTTACATTGTAACTTCAGTAATGCTCCATCAATGGACATGCAGGCGGCAACACTTGACATGCTTACTCAATTAATGTTGGTAAGTATCACTTTACCAAGTGAATTACCTTTTGCAATTGGAAAAAAATCTGCACACCAGTATGTGGCTTAATGATTTTATGAAGTTCATAAATTTTGCTTTTACTTTGACAGTCCCAGGCTCAGGAATGTGTATTTGAAAAACAGATCCTTTCCGGGATGGAAAGTGGAATGGAAAGTTATGCCTCAGTAGCACAAGATGCAGCTAAGGTATGGTGCAATTACAGTAATAAATTGACAATTTTTTGTTGGACAAATGGACCTACGCACAAAAAAAAAGTTTTTAACTTGTGTACAACGATTGCAAACAAAATAAAAGCGTGTTGAGATAACTTACAACTAGGTAAGGAAGCAAAAGAAGTAAATACTAACACTGAAAAGAAGCACTGCATATGTAAAAAGACTAGAACGACAGTTCTTAGACTTCGTATATAGTTTATTAACTCTGATATAAAAAATACATGCAGTCTCGTCAAAGGTGCAAGTTGAACTGAATAATTAAAGATGACTACTAATGATGCTATGATGCTAACGCGTAACTCTAATTAACCAATAGGATAGTCTGTAGACTGTCACGTGATTTGCAGGTGCAGGCAAAGGTAGGAAGCCTGCAGCACCTCTGGTGTTAACTCTAACTGCAGTCTAAGACTGCAGCACCTCTGGCAGAGACTCTAACTGAAGTCTGGTACTTTGACAGTTCCTTCAAGTTCTAACCCGTTATATGTCTGAAGCTGTTTTGAGATCAGCTTTATCCTTGGTTGGCCTTACACGGAAGGCCACGGATCCATGGTTATTTTGCCCCAAAACAGGTCTATCAAGTTCTGCCACTTCCACGCGTTGCTACTAAACGAGCCAAAAATACAATCCATAAACCTATCACACAAAAATGTGCAGAACATCGTCAAATCCTTCGGAGGCTAATCCAAGGCATTAAATTCCTATCGGTGTGGAGCAATTGCGCATCAAAAGCACAGCGTGGAATTATTTTCTTGTCTCTTTTGTTCTGAAGGTCTCCTCAACTGATAGTAATTTCATGATTTGCATTGAAAGACAACAAAAAGTTGGAAAAGTTGGGAATAAATTTTTAAGTTAATAATTCTTTAACCTATTAATAGTTCTTGCTTGCCCAGATGTCCCATGTTTTTCTTGATATGTTACAGGAAATTAACGCAACATTTATTACATGTATCGTAAACTAAAATTCCTACAATGTAATCACCTTATAAAACTCAACTGATGGATCCGACCCGTCAGGAAAATAACTGAAGGTGAAGATGGCGAAATAGACAACTGTGTGCGATTTTATGTCTAAAATTATGTGATGGTGTGCTGAACTGCAATGATAAAGTATAGGAGTTTTCTGTCGCCCACAGTTGTGGCAGCACCTGATGGGCAATACACACTATACTTCGTTCCATACTGGGGCACAGTAAAACATTCCTATTAATTTCGAACCGTACAGAACAAAAGAATTTCACGCTGTGCTTTTGATGTGCTATTGTTCTAAAACTGATAAGAATTTCTTGATTTGTTGTGAAACAAAGCAGGATGAGGTACAGGTGGGCTGGATGGGGACCTCTGCTGGCAAGGCTGGTCAGCAAAGCATGATTAGTTGACTACTTTATCCGACAGGTGAGTAAGCTTTCTATTTACCACTGAGTTAAACTGAAGGGATAAAATGGTCAGGTTTAGCGAATCATCCCTGAAGGCATCACTGACCCACTGAAAGAGACCTTGAAGTAATTGTAGTTAAAATCTTCAAAACATTTGGTGAATTTGGAAATTAGTTTAGGGTATTTTAATTGGGAAAAAAACTTCAATGTCTTCAACCACTCTTTCAATTTGACTTCTTATGGGCAGCACCAGGAGGGTGATAAAAACCGATGTATTCTTTTGTTTTCAGATGATCCAAGAAATGCGTAACATTTTGTAAATTTTAGGCTTTACCCTTGGCGGAATCAACTGAGTAGCGCTGATTTCTTTTGTTCTCAAAATTTGGAGGTTTGAAGAAAGATTGCACGCATTTAATTTGTGGAGTCCATCAAATCATGAATTCCTTTCCACGCCTCAAAGGCACAGTATTGATTTCTTTCATGTCCTTCTTCGTTCTCTATACTTCAAAATTGATAGGAATTTCACGAGTTGTCTCGTAAAATGAACGGGTTTGTTTTTCACAGGTTTTGTTTCCTGGTTTAGCTTATTTTCTGAGGTGATATTTTAAATACCTTTACCTTGATCTTTTCAAGGCAAACAAACAATAATTAGAAAAGGCCTCTCGAAATATTAGCTAAATGGGAGCGTAACGCTGTGGGGGGTTCACTGGATACATCAGAGTCTCAAACAGTCTCAGAAGTTACGTTTTGATAAATCAATTACTTTGGACCATGATGGAAACATCAAACTAATTTTTTACTGAACTGCAGCTTTTGATTGAAGTTATTTTGTTGTATTGTTAATCATTATTCGACTTTAATCACGTTGGCATGTAATCGAATAGATTTAATAGTCTACCACAAACATAAAATAGTGAGGAAGGCTGATAAATAACACGTTAATATATCTTTATTCATGGCAGGTATACATGAAAGACCATTCACAAGAAAAAATAATCAAGGCATAAATAAAAATAATTGGTATAACTGCGGTAGATTTTATACTCCACAATGGCTACAATTCTACATCTTTGTGCTAATAAAACTGAATGCTGCTTCAGGTTCTGAAAAATGTTGAACGGCTTTTTTTTATTGTTTTGTTGTTTTTTCTTCAATTTGCTCCACTCTAACGCGCAATAAATTTGTAGATAACTTGGAAACAATGGAATTTTTAGATAGTTCAGTTCAGTTTGCTAAATAATTTCTAACATCAAATCATCTGTTAAATGTTAAATCCTAAGTACTAAGAATTTTTAAACATCGAAAATTGCTAAAATAATAAACTCTTGGTCCTGTTTCTTTTTCATTTAATTTTCCATTTCACAAATGGAAACGGTTAAACGATCGTTGAATATTGTTAACTTTACGTTGCAGATCACGTTGCCAAGGTAACAAGGTAACTCATAGTAACAAACGTGACTAGTAATTACATGTTCAAACGCACGTCTTGCCCTTTTAAGTGTCCACATTCAGAATTTAGCAACTTTATGTAAAATATATTCATATCTACACAGTTAACAGGAATGTTAAATGTTACTTTAATGAATTTCAAAGCCTCGTTTAAATCTTTGATAATTGTTATATTACCGACATTTCTTTGCTTTTGGCAAAAAAAGGTAGGATCACATCAATTTTACTCACACAAATCTTCAAGTTAACCATGAATTTATTTTTTACTTGTTTCAGTCATGCTCTCCTAAAGATATTTAAGCCATTTTTGGTTGAAAATATTACAAAATAAAAATTTGACAGATGATGTTGCTAACCCTAACCCCATGCATTGAATAATTCAATGAGTTAGGTAGGATCACATCAATTTTACTCACACAAATCTTCAAGTTAACCATGAATTTATTTTTTGCTTGTTTCAGTCATGCTCTCCTAAAGATATTTAAGCCATTTTTGGTTGAAAATATTACAAAATAAAAATTTGACA
>JBCAUI010537405.1:0-10991 GCA_038406195.1 Haplosyllis anthogorgicola
GCATTATTTATTGTAGCACTGCCCATGCAAGTTGCTACCTCAGCTGTTACTAAGTGTTATTAAATGTTGAAATAAATGTAATAGAAATGGCTTTAAGCTTTCGCTTGCTCTTTGCTTTCACTCCGCCTCACCACCGATTGATGCTAGTCGACAATATTTTCATACTGATAAAAATTTTCAAACAATCTCTTTTTCTTACTCTGTTTAATGTAGTTCTCATTAATTATACTACTTTACCTATTCGAAGTACAGTGGCATAATTTCGCAGAACCCAATTATCTAATATATAATAGCTAGGTATGAGGCTTGATGTGATCGAGTGAAGAGGCCTGTGTAACCAACAAAGTGGTAGGCAGTACTAGTATGAGTTAAAATGTAATTCAAAGTACATCATAGTACGATAATTGCTTGTCACACCATCAATAATCCAGTAAGGAATCGTCATCGATTCAACAAAGAAAAACTATTTGTATCGATTCATTAACCTAAAATTAGCGCTGATAATTACGAACTAAACACTCACTACACACTGGAGGGTCTATTGCCACGGTTACTCATCACAGTTTGCTACAAATGTGATGTACGCCCGCCGCGTACCGTTAATAACGTGAGCGCCGAGGTTAACTACTCGTCCCAGCCTCTCGATGGCCGTGGTGAAAGGGGCGATCCCACTCTAGTGTCCTACTCTAGGGTGTGGTGCCACCACCGGCGTGGTCACTGCTTGCAACCGAATTAGGTAATAACGTAATGAGGGTGGCAGCTATGGCTGCCGCATGGTCAAACAAGACTAAGACAAAGGGCAACGATTGAACACTGCCAAGGGAGCGGCTGCTTGGGGAATTGGGGATGTGCTGGTGATCCTTCTCCTAGCAGCTCTAGCTAGTCAAAGGTGAGGAAAGCACGTGCTGTGCTGTTTTAAAGGGGTGGCAGGGTGATGTCATGATGGTGACATAGTCGATGTAATGTCATTCGAATGATGTCAGGTCGAACATGGCCTGTGTGCATGCGCATGGGTAGTAACTGGGCAGGGATGCCAAAAATAAACCAACCTGGCCAAGTGCCACTGGGTCATTGCCAGGGTGGCGGTGTTCCTAATGACGCTGCCAACCTAGCGGCACCAGCCGGGCAGTCGCCACGTGGGCGGCGCCACTAGAGGCGCCAGCCGGGCGCTGTCACATGACCGGAAGTTGGCCAGAAAAATGTGGTGAAGATCCCCAGCACATCACATATACATCTGTTTCTTAAGAATAACCACTGTTTTTGGGGTTATTTCTATCGGTTCGATAAAATTTAACGTTATCTCGTCATGTCACTTTCTCATGTTACGGAACGTAATGTTTTATGATGTAATTCCAAAGACCTGCCAGTACAAGAACTGTTTGGTTCTTGATTATCTGAGCTAATTTTAGGTTGATAATACTCTAGCTGATAGTGCTACAACATGTTTACATCCGAACACAACACTCGTTGCTCAATGAAATATGAACAGGTGTTACGCTTACTTTGCAAGCATCACAGGAGTTTGTTCCATAGTGAAAGCTGGAAGCCGGATATCCACACACCTGACAATTTATTGGGTTTATTTTTTCAACTTCCATCATTTACGATGCAACCTAAATGTTTTCGACAAGAAGAAGTAATCTACGACGGAATAAACAGAATATGGATAAGTAGTCAAAAGCTTGAAGTCCTCAAATTAACTTAACGCGGTACCTGGAAGCAATAAGTCCCAGCTCGTATTTCGAGAAATTGATGCGCTCTAAAATGTCATACTAACCTTTTCAATCCAAAATCGACAGTGGCAACATTATCTACATGTAATCATATTTATGTAGAACATATTCAGGTAAAATGGAGTAATATCAAAGTCCAGTAAGATTAAAGTATTCAGCACAACAATAAAATGTGAAGTACACGTGATTTTAACGTCATGTATTAACAAACAAGTTCACTAGTAGCTGGAAGAAACTGGTAAAAGTTAGCAGTTTCCGGTCTAACAATCTGCTGCTGTCAAATGTTCCTAATTAAAGATGAATTTCACCTGTAAATAACCTCAAAACGTCAGCCAAAATTTGTTGTTTCTGTCTTGTTGACACCTGACGGGCATGCGTTTCAAGCTTTCATCATAGCTTTCTACTTCATCTTGTCATTGCATTTGATACACCCAATCTAACGCTCAATCTACTAACGCTCAATCCACCTCCTCTCCTGTCATGGGATGAAGCAAGGCCCTCTACATCATTGACACAGGACGTTGTTATTGTTAGCAGTGTAAATCTTTGCAATTAGCTATCAACTAAAAACACTTTTTCCAACACTGTAATTGTACAACAATATCAATTGTAATTACCTAATTGTAGCAATCAGTGTTTTCACTATATTACAATGCATCCCATACCTTTCACCATATTGCTCTGCCTAACTTAAAACTAGGCTGAACAAGAATGCCTTTCAGTCAAAGGCCCACCGCCTGCTCCACAAATAGTAATTAAAATGCCATAAACATTTAAAAACATGAAAGAATCTACAACAAAATTAAATTTGACCTTCAAAAAGCTTGATCTTTAAATGGTCTGACCTGTAATTTGACCTTGACCTTGTGTAGAAGTCACAAATATTAAAACAATTGAGACTTGCCAAGTCAACCAACAATTTGAAAAATGACCTTCAAATGACCTTGACCTTTATTGTGACCTTGACCTCATTTAGTAGTCAGAAGCACTATAACATATGATATTGGCAGATACAGGTCAAAATTGGACATTTTTTATTCCTGTGACCTTGAACTTGACCTAATGACCTTGGTACTCAAACTTGACCTAGATATTGTAAAGATGTATCTCCATACCAAAAATGAAGTTTCTATGTCAAGCGGTTCAAAAGTTATAGCCTGAACAGACAGACAGACACACAGACAGACAAACACAACTGAAAACATTACCTTCCCGCATACGCGGGCGGTAAATTTTGCTCTTTGCAGTCAATCAATAGCTATATCTTAACATTAAAACAATAAAATCTCCACAACTACATACTCGAATGGGTAGTGTTTTTTGGTTAATGAACCGCCGAAGTTCTGGTTTGTCGGTAACCTACGGTTAATGCTGTGTTGTGTTCGTGGGTTCCAGACATCCCAGAACGATACGAGTTGGAGGTTCCTGTTCTAATCGTTCATCTATCTTCTTGAACCTCCTGTAGCCCAACTTATTGTTGAAATGTAAGTACATGCAGTAAGAGGGAATAAGACCCTTAGACACAGCATAATAACCTTTGGTTTTACTTCTAATACGCCCACAATGTGATTATTAAACATGCTATGTATAACTTCATTAGGCGTCACAGTTTACCACTGCACCATGTTTCACGTTGCAGTAAACGTTGCATTGTAATTGAATCCATTTTCATTTTGTTGCATTACGGCACGCAAGTTTTGGACCTATGACCAAAGTGTGCTTTGTTTTTCTTGTCTTCTTGGAAAGGGTGAAGAAGCGAGTTTTCCATTGAACGTGTTAATTCTAAATTTATTCTCTTACACGCGGATATCATTACCTATGCAAAATAAAAAGGGTTCCGGGATGAAAACGCGTTGCATGTTAATACTTTTACTATCGGCTGACAATAACTACTTTGTTGTCACATTGTCCTAATTTAGGAGAGTAAACACGTGGTGACCGATAATCTGAAAAAAAAACCCCCAGATGATTAGTACACAGTTCAGGGCCGAAGTTCACAGCACTGTTACATTTTGTGAAAGTAAACCAAGTATTGTATTTATTTGCAGTGCATATTAGTCTCTCATGAGAAAGATTTACGTGGGCAAAGGATTTTCGTGTTGATATTATTTCCATTTGGTTTTATTGGAATCTATTTTTGTTATCAGGGCGGTCTTTCGTGACGATAAATAACTTGTGGAATTTTTGTTTCTAATGTATTAAATAACTGTTCCTCCCACATAAATCCAATTTCACAAAAGTTTTCATTGCATTTATACATGAGACCAATTGGATTCTCTCTTTATTTACCAAATTAAGCCTAGCCAGGTCAGTCTAGTTCACATAACCATTTAATGGTTATGGATACTTATTTCGCTTCATGAAATCAAAAGTTATGTTTGGTACAAGGTTATGTTATCATCAATAAGCCATTTTACACGATTAAACATCCCATAAGTTTAAAAAAATACTTTCATGAAAAACCCCGGAAACACCACTCTGTGTACAGAAAATTAGTTTATTGATTTCTTCGAATTTGAATTTTTTTTTTTTTTTGGCAATATTACTTTGTCTCTGCAGAAAAAGGTGAATGTCTGACTTCGATAAATGTCCGATGCTTTTTAAAAGAAAGCATTTATGTAGGTAATGTTGTTTAAGTTGCCAAAATTCTCATTTGTTTCTGGGGTCTGTGGTGATAATTGAGGAACTTTTTATGCACATTGGATAGAAACGCTGCTGTTTCTTCAATAAAAAAACTTATCTCTAAATGTTTCGAGCCGAACAGTTATTGACTTTACCAGGAGAGTGATCTATCTCAGGAATGACCCAACTTCATAGTGTTCAAGTGATAACTACCGACATAAGTCGTTATGTTAGGCTATTTTTTTCTTCACAGGCTCTGCTGCAGCGTGGCATATGCGCAATGCAATCAGCAATTAGCCTTGTTAATCCTTCAACTAAGCGTTTAACTGTGACATTACCAACACCCAAATTCTCTATGTATTAATCCATAGACAACGTTTTACTGACTTTTGTAATGCAAGCGCAGTAATATACTGAATGTAGGGCCATTCAAGAGCACTCTGGAGGTACACTGTCTACAATACGTGTATTTATCTTTTTATCATATTTTTGGAGAATATGTCCGATCCTAAAAACTTTAATCGATTTAAAAACCGTAACATAATTGTTCATGGTTATTTGCCAAAACCATTACATGAAAAGGTGCAACGCCTGTTTTCAGAGACGCAAAGTCAGATAGATACAGCTGAGAAATATGTGGCACATACCGCGACCTTTTCAAGTAAGGAATTTCACACAATAAAAACAGTTCATGAGGCAGCTTAACCTGGCAATAATTTTAAGAACAAAAATTGATTATAATAGATTAAATAGTTTTGGTTAAATTCTCCTGTGACTGCAGAAGACACGTTAGATGGAGACTGTCTCGGTTTTTGTTCTTGTTTCTTCCCCCTAAACTTTCAAGATACCTTCTTCCGATTTAACAATAAGACGTATTATTATTGCAAATGATCTTGAAAGTGTCTAAATATATGCCCAGCATCTGTCTGCAGAAACTCGCTTGAAAATAATTGTAATTACTTGAGTGTAATCAATCTTTATCATTTTAAGCGTGGGCTCTGAATGTGGAAAAGACAGGTTTGAAAAATCCTCCTGGATACAAGATCCCTGATTGCACTTGATGTTAAATAATAATGACATTTTAAGTGTTAGGGCTGCTTTTAGCTGCTTTAAGTCAGACAATAATGTCTGTTATTGGAATATTACAGGTTTTAGGTGCACAGATATAAACTACAATTTGTACACAGATAGATACATGTCAAACTTGTCAGTTTATATTTGATTTAAAATTGATTAAATGATTTATTAGCTTTTGGTATGCCTCTGGGCACTCAATATGAAGTACGTCTATGCCAAATAAAATTTTCGCAATACTTAATAAAAGTATCCTTAAGATTTATGTTATTTAACTTTAAAAGTATTAGACGTAAAAACCGCAAGTTTCAGATACAATTGTCCGCTAATATGCAGTGTAGGGGGTTTTACGCCGCAGTTCACAAAAAATTATGATTTTGTGCCGATGATATTGTATACTTGGTATTACTTTTTTCAGAATTGTTCCTTAACAAGGCATGAATCACAAAACAAATTTGGAAGTTCCCAATTCATGCTTTCAGATAGAAATACTGACTTATTTTAATTCTTCTCTGTTCCAAGGGGTCCCAACATTTCGTCCCCACATTTGACACACTTCAGGTGATTTCTTATTGCAGAATTATTATTATTGGAGAAATATTTTTGTCAATGTGATATGTGGAGCGACGGATCCAGGAGGGGGGTCCGGGGGCTGCCCCCCAACCCAGCTTCAGGCTGGGACATCGGGTCAATGTTATCATCGATGATCGTAACCCCAGAATCGATTGATGATCGATGCATTGGCCATTGTTTAAATTCTATTGTTTGAGTCCAAATGACTAGTCAAGATGCTTCAGAATGAAACTTAAATATAATCAAGAGGGTACCGTTTTGATATTTTAGCAATCCTCACAGTGATACACAATCAATGTTAAGTATATACTCAATTGAAATAGTACTTGCTCAAGGTTGAAATAATTTGTTTTGGAATTATTACTAGTATTATTGTAGTATCACAATTATTATGTTGTTTATACATCCAGTAAAAGACATTATGCCCATATATGAATGATGATCTGATGACAAAATTAACATCGATGATCACCGATTTGAACCATGACAATTGATGTATCGGATATCCGATGAATCATCCTAGCTCTACCCCAGCCCTCTATTTTGGGGCCCAACTCTGGGGTCCCAGCAGCCCAGGACACTAAAATTGGACTGTAATTTGTAAAATTTTCAGCCTTGTTGCACTTGGCATAACATTAAAAAAAAAATTTTCAAAAAATTTCCAGCCTTGTTGTGCTTGGCATCATTTTCATTAGAATGTCTGCAAAATTTTCTACCCTCACTTTGCTCGCCATATCCTACAATCATGCTGTCTTTTTACTACCCTTCCCATTATTTCCCACAGATACACCATTTATGTCTGTTACAAAATTTTCTTATTATTCACATATGTGTTGATCATGTGCCCACATATGGATTCACATCTTTATGTTTTGTGAATCAATTTTCAGACTATCTGTATGTACATGTAATTATAATATTGTACTCAGGACTAATAAATGAAGATCAATTCATTCATGTCAAAAAGTTGACACGGTCCCTGTTTGTTTGCAATTATTTATCTCATTAGAGAAAACTGAAAGTATACAAGTTTTCTGCATATCCTTGAGAAAATGTCAAAGAATCTTAAAATTTGCAACAAAATCGAACGTGGTGTACAAATTAGTATTTAATTATAATAACATCATGACATAAAACGAAAGATTTCCTCCAGTGATAAAACATTTGTCCCTTACAAACATTTATATAAGACATAAGAAAACTATTTTCTCCTTCAGAGGGAAAGCGCGATAACACACATCACTTGTACTGTGTGTAAAATGTTGGGATGAGAACCCTTAGAACTAAGAACAGTTAATATTTCTATCTAGAATTGTTCATGATAAAAGCCACATTTGTTGCATGATTCATAAGTGCTTTATTATTAAATTAAAAATATTGACTGTACATCGTTGAGAAGTCATTGATACTGTATATTTTTACTTGACAGCGTAGAGATGGCCCACCCTGTTCTGCCCATTAATGAAATGAGTTTGGTCTATCTTTTCGCTCCTCTCAACTTTATGTTACGTGAATTGATATTAAGATGCTAATAAAATGCTACTGGGGCACGGGCATCATGTAAAATAGACAAAAGGATATTTCGTCATAATACATACCGTATCCCTTCTAATTATGGCACCAGGGTGGCGAGACCAACTTTTGAGGGTGGCCTTAATTACAAATAGCAAAATAGGAATTTTGATTGCCTGACTGTTTTATGCCTTTTACAACTGATATGACTCGGTGTAATGAAGGTTAACACTACAAGTATCTTTCGATAAGTGACAATGACACAAGACGGGGAAAAATTATGTCTTGTATTTATTTCAGCAAAGAAAAATTTCATTATTTTTGTTTTAAAATATAGAGAGAGGTGCCAAAAGTCAAATTGGTGGGAATGGGAAGATCTAGCCGTACAGACCAAACATTTTCAAAATCCATTTCATTCAGCAAGTGGCAAAGTTAATCATGCATTCAACTACTGGAGGTTATATTTCCATTGACAGTTCATCTGGAACTGTAACAAATGCAGCACATAAATGATATAGACATTAATTAATGAATCAAAGGGTTGTCGATCGACGACAATGTTAACACAGATAATTTATAATTGTCTGGCATTTTCATTCATTGTCGAAAGCACTAGGCGACTCTTGGATGCTGAGGTAAAGCTGCGACAAGAAAGTAAAAATATAAAAAAAAGTTACACAAGCTGACAAATGTTTTTGTACTGAATGAAGGACAACCATCCCGAGTCGCGTGATTTCATTAAATTCAAAGCTGTGTTATATATAAAGGGTCTTCAATGAACACTTGCCGGATAAAGGGGACATTAAAAAATTCCGACTATGGATTTAATTTCATTGAAATGCAGGAATTCGCTGTAGTATCAAGTACAGGCTGCATCCTGCTATCATACTTTGGTATGATATTATGTTCCCTTGAAGTTCAAGTTGAATGGCGAAACAGGAGACTACGCGTGATGTGATTCTGGTCGACATACTTATGCATGACATGCTTTTTTGCGTTTCGGTTTTAATCAAATTTCAGACTTGTTGACGTTAGCAACGATATCACACTACACAGCTTATAATACTGTCTAAATCATGTCATGTCAAGTAATCACTAAAGTTCTAGACCTACTCACACCTATTGCATTGTGCTGTCGTGACACAATCAAGTTCTATGTCATATTCACAATTGAATTGAAAACGTTTTAAAGCATAAACGCAACAACAGAAAGGTAGCCAAAATGATGTTGTTTAAAGATGTCTACTTCACTTTTGGAGGAGATACAAAATGTAAAAGGTTTGGCATTCTATACAAAAGAGCTGGAAAGGAAAGACTTAATCTGTGAAATCTGAAAAGTGAAAATTGTTTAATATGGATGTACCCTTTTGTAAATATAACATCATGGTGTCTTCAAGTATCATCCCCTTAGATAGATCGTTGAATGATGATTACCCTGAGGTGAAGTTTATTCAAAAGCAGGTATGTTGCTGTACTTACTGTTCTCAAAGACTTTAAATAGGAACTAACTACATGATCAATCAAACCTTTGAAAGCATACCCGGGCCGTTACATTGTAACTAGAAATCTGTCATTTCATGGAAACAACCAACGTACACTTGTCCTAGGATAATTCGACATATTTGACGAAGAAATTTCGATCGAATTAAACGAGATGTCGAATTATCAGAGTAAAATAACATAATGGCCAATGTAGATGACGCGAAATTTTAATCGATATGTCAGGGATGTCAACTTATGCGCGATTGAATTATCCGGGGACAGATGTATTTTCACCAGTTTAATCAAGCGGTCTTAACTGTCATGTTATGGTAATAATATGACATATGTACAACACGGCAGACAATAAGACAATGTTTGTCTCATTGCAAACAAGTAGAAAAAAACATTGTATGTCACAACATCACATAAAAACACATGTCACAACGTAAATAAAATCCTTAACACTTTTAATTGATGTATTTAACAATTAGCACACTATTATTGGCACACTACCACTGTACATCCCATGGAGCATGTCACACTGAATTAATTTGTAAACCAGTATATAAGAATACTAATGGTATACTAAGACACTTAAGATCATAGTAACTAGAATCATGTAATTGAAATCACAACAAGGGGGGCATCAACAAAGTGACACAGCTATAGTAAACACCGTGCAGTAGCGGATCTGGGGGGGGGGTCTTTAGGGGCCTGGGCCCCCCCCAGACCTCTGTTAAACCATGTTTGTCCGCAATTTTGGGTCCCCCTCTCCGTCTGTTAAAACATGTTTGGCAGCCATTTTGGGCCCCCCTCAAACGAATTTCTGGATCCGCTACTGACACAACATCTATGTCCATCTGCGCGAAAGGAAAATGTCGAGGTGTGTGTGATGTGTGTAGCAAATTAACGTGAGATTTGCTACTGTGAATCTAAATTTGAACAACAGCACAATAAAAAATAGGTCCAGATGGACCTGAGCTTATTTGGCATTATCAAAAAGAAAAAACTAAGGCATTACAAGTTACAATATCACTTGGATACAAATAAAGTGTCTAAGATCAAATCCCAAATAAGTGATTTATGAAAAACACAAATATGGCTGCCAAACTGTAAATATAAATGGCATCAATATAATTTTTACAAGGAATAAAGAGGGTATAAAGATGCATAAGGCTGCCAAATATGAAGTCTGTATCCTCAACTGCATGTCCAGGAGTAAGGTTCAAAGAAAAAAGCAAATATCGCTGCCAAATTGACAATAATGGTCACAGCAACATAATATTTGCTAAGCTTTGAGATGGGACATAGGTGCATAAGTGTGTAAGATATGAAGTCTCTATGTTCAATAGTGTGCTCAGGGCAGCTGTGCACAGACGACAATGCTGATGACAATGACAACGACAGACAATGCATGATTCTACAGACTCTTTGGCAATTATGCCAAATGAGCCAAAAACAGAGCTGCTACCACTTTTATACAAATTTAATTTGCTTTCAAATCCTCCGTAATTATAACAAGACTACGTACCAATAAATACTTAAATCTTTGAGAATACCATATTACGGCACTAATTTTGAGGGGGTGCCGAAAGGTGAAGATGGAAGCTATTTCATTTTTTTGTTTCAATTACAGAGGATTTTTTGCTTATTTAAATGCATATACTCTAACAATTATTACATGAATAACACAGAAACCATTCATCAAAATAGCAATTCCTTTAATTAGATCATTAAATACTGTCAGCCATTGCTCCTTGTTCCAATCAATTTCAATCAAGTGCGACCACTGCCCACAAATAGCAATGCTTGGTGTGAATGCACTTACAGGTTATAGGGTCACTTCCCCCTTCAAGAATAATGGCTGCCACTTTGTTTACATTGTTATGAAAATACAGTCAGAAAATGGAAATTTTATAATTTTTAAAGGAATTAGGTGCAGCCTGTTTACAATTTTACTTTTGCTGTAAGCACAAAATTATGTAGAATAAGTTA
>JBCAUI010537416.1:0-10991 GCA_038406195.1 Haplosyllis anthogorgicola
AAAGCCGAGATTGTTCCAGCATTAAAATAGGAAAACCCCATCAATTCTTAGAAAGAAAGTGGCGCGCGGTAACAATTAGACTTAACTTAACTAGAAAAACAAAATCCTTCCGGTTGCCTTGTTTATTGTTGAAAGGATCTTACCACAGGTATGGGTTAGGTTATTCTGTGAGTGTGCAGAAATGTATCAACGGGGCATATCAAGGATTTTTTGTCAGCGTGGGCTCCCCGGGACCTTCAGGTGTTTGGAGCAGGCACCTTTTATTATTTTCCTCCTAAATCCTATACAAATGAAAGAATTTTGGTCCTTTGGAGGGGGCGCTCGCCAGAGTCGCACCCCTCCTTCCTTTGGATTCGCCAATGTATCATACAAAAGTACGGTGACATTGGGATATACTTCATAACCTTAAACCCATATGTTGGTAAGATCCACTCGACAAAGCAAATAGAGAAAATAACCAGAATCGTTTTCTTTTAAATTGAAACAAGGCTATTGACTCGTTCTAGCTGCGGAGTTCAAACAAAACAACACATGTTCATGCAAATTGTTAACAGTATTAATTGACATTTCAGTGGCCACAAGGCTGCCTTTTCACTGTGTCCAATTTAATTCTTAATATATATCTGCTGACTGACTTGAAATAAATCTACTATGTACTGACTTGAAATAAATCGTAAATTGCGGAACCCTTGAGTGAACCAGCCTGATATTCAGGATGTGCAGCGAGTTCTTCAAGACTATCCACTGGCAATCTAAGTTTCGGTACCGTTACGAAAGCAATTAAGTTGCCGCTGTAGGTCGCTTTGATAGTAATAGTGAATATCCAGTAAGACGATAGAAATATACGGGAAACAGTTCCCTGTGGAAGTTTATGACTCCCTGAAATAAAAGTAACGAGTAAATGGCCATTATTCACAAATTTTCTTGTCAATAACCAGTTTTGGTCATCCTCAGATTAGAAAAAGTGTTATTTCCTGAGAGGTTAGATTTTCTCTTCTTGCCCACCCAAAAAGAAAATGTGTTTTTTACGTGAGCCGGCTTCTCCAATCCTCAACCAAGGCCAGAATTTTATTTCGTGCTGTTTTTTGTTTAATTATGGACGCAGATAGAGTTGCCGCCCACCCCAACCGGACTTGAAGCCCCATCTACGGGAAATTTCAGATCCTCCCGTGCACACATTTAACTTCACTCATGGTACTAGACTATGTACCAAAATGAATAATGTGACCTTTGGCAGTGTTGCGTCAAAGTCACCACGGTACAACTTTGCAGAGCTCTAATGAAATGTTTCAAAGTTCCACGCTGAAAATACCAATCTGTGACAATGAGACAATACAAATATCTGAGTAATAATTCTTTACTATAACCAGGAATAACTTTTCAAACCTTGTTTGGCAAAACTCAGCCACTGAGTTCTTTTAATATTCTTTTGATCATTAGTTCATTCAAACACTAAACCGCCATTGCGTCACATAGTAACAGCTTCTTTGGTATTTTGAGATGTCAACGAAAGGGTTTCGCTAGTTGACAAATGGATTGTAATGAATTTCTCGTTACAACTGATATCCGCAAGAAAATTCGTATTCTGTTTTGGTACAGTTGCAAATTAAAAGGATAGCGTGGAATTCTTTTGTTCTCCCTTCTTTCTGTACCTTTAAATTGATACAAATTTCAAAAGCTGAGTATTGGTGATACTATGGTCACCTAGTGTAGAGATACTAAACCTTTATTAACTAAGAAACCAAACATATTGAGAAGATATTGTTTTCCGGAGATTTCTTCAGTTCTATTATTGTTGTTGCGTTTAGGATTAATTTATTCAAGAAATCTTGCTGTCATTGTAGCGAAGACAACTGTTGACAAAACCAAAATCCAGGTTTGTTTCTGCAATAAATCACTGAACCAATATATTGAGCAACATAGTAATAAACTCTTAATACATCTATATCAATTATTTGTCAGAGTAAATTGCCAAACTTCTGAACATATTTCAAATGGGACAAAGATACTCCCATATTTTCGAAGTAATAGATCTACATACATCTTTACCATTATAACGAAGCAAACATTATTTGTAATAAAAAAATTTAAAGGAACATTTTGCAATGTCTATTCAAAGTAACATAAAATGTGTGTGTAGATATTTACATACGTCAAAAGGTGCTGCACACATCATTATTTTATTTTCTTCAGGCTTTTTAATCATGAATGTCGTCGAATCCTCAAAGTATGACGTCATATAATCTACCACTTCTGCCCTTTCTTTTGTTATTACTAGATTAATGGCACCAAAGTCGACTTCCTGCAGCATAGAATTGTCAAGTAAATACGCAACAATGTTTCACCAGAATTCTGGGATGTTAACATGAACAGGTGTGAAGAAAATAATTTACTTTTCGAAAGATTTGTCCAATCACACCAGACCAATTCCCATTCTTGTCCACGACACCAAATTCCCCATCTGTGGGTTCTTTAACGTTGTAACTCAATTTGAAAAGGAAACAAATTCGAAATTTAATCCTTGATAATTTCCGGCATCTTTCACTTCGATTTTACCTTCAACTTGTTAATTTTGAATTAGAATATTAAGTAAATAAATTTTGCAGATGTCTAATTATCCGGACTTCACTTTTGAAAGAAATCTTTAATATTCACTTCAAATTTAAGTTGACTTTGTAAGACGCTTACTCAAAGTTAAGAAATTCCGCCAGTGTGTCCAGGATATCGAATGCAAAACCACTACAAGTGTAATTACCATTTGATCCGTATTTTCTTGACGTCCAAGCTCCCATCTGTCAATTTGTTTCAATAATATTGATGTTTATGTTTATTTCCCTAATATTTCAATATTTTTTCATGAATGTCACCAGAAAGAAATTAAAAACAAATGTCTTGGTTCTTGAGTAATTCAATGGGACTGTCAACACTGCTGAAATCAGTGGGAAAATGACCATTACGAAAATGGGATTGCTTATAACAAGTTATAATCATTCCCTATTGCAACAGAAAGAACTAGTCAAATAAACCGGTTTTGTGCGTGCACCGTTATAGAAATGTAGCCCAGAGGTCAGCATTATCGACATATGTCGATATTACAGCTTAGAAACTGCTGCCATCTTTCAGGCTGCTGAACGGCCTGTTTACACGGAACCAGAAATTGCATGTGCTTGTTTGTGCATCAGTCTATCCAAAAAGTCAGCTGTTTCAGACTAATTATCATAATTCAATATGGCTATACAGTAGACCCAATAGGGCAAAAGTAGACTAATAGAAATGGAACTCATGCAGAGGAATTAGTATGTACTGTGCAGGGACTGTAAGGGGACTAAGTAACTAGTCTTAGACTTTGAACAGATTTATACAATGAATATTGCGAAGTGCGTATAGTGTCTAATAAGGTACCATTTTACTAAACGGTTGAAACAAAGTTATGCTTAATTCTAATTAACCAAAAGGATGATCACTAGACTGTAACATGACTTTAGCCGCAGGTGCAAGGCCGGAAATTTATCTCTGACCTCAGTCTTTGCACTCTTGCGGATAGACTATGTTATCCTGGTATTGTCAGTTTCAATTCGGATTTGATACACGTTACTTTTACCTGAAACTCTATGCCTTAACCAGTCATGACACATGAACTTTTCTCACCTTGTGTGCCTTTCATGATCATAACTCTACAGGGATACGCTTGTAAACAATACGTGGGTCAATAAGTGACGTCCTGTAACGTTATTTCTCTCAGGATGCATCCCAAAGACCTTAACCTTTGCTTGTGAAAGCAGGTTTACACTTGCAGACCGAAGATGATCACGCACGTCCCACCTCCCAACTTTAGCCACTGAGTGCAGTGACAAATGAGTTGCATTTTTATGTAGTAATATTTTTTCTATTGCAAAACTTAAATTCAGGAGTTAATATGCATGAAGTTCGATAATGGACTACGAAACTGTCGCAGTTTCAAGGGAAACTTCAAGGAAAGTAATTGTTTGTATGTAATCGACACCGTTGCAACGAGATATTTACTTACACAGTTAGTTCCAACTGTAAAATGTTTCTTTTGTTTAAATCGATAGACACCATTGGGTTCTTCTTTTTCTTCTTTTTGAACTACTTGGAAATAGTAATAAGACAATGACATAATGGATTTCTCAAATATTTTTTTATATATATAAATTGTATATTGTTATTATCAAAACAGTTGGTTTTTTTTCAACTGGAGGAGAAATGAAGTTCGATCCAATCTTGTTAAACATGTAGGATAGTAAAGTATTTCTGCTGCATCACCTACCTGGATTTGTTGGACTGTGAATGTATAAAGTGTATACTTTGTCGTTAATTTTCTTTATTCCAGTTGTGAATTGTTTACAAATATAAGTTACGTCATTTTCATTTTCCGGCTGAAATAAAAATATTTTTTAATTATATCTAAATCGCATTTCATTTGTATACAGTGTAACATCTAAGATCTATCAGTAGTCAGTAGTCAGTTCAGTACTTGACAGTCATTTACCAGGAAAATACTCATTAAGGATTATCGACTAAAAGTGTTTCTTGTGTATTAGACAATGTACGTTTGACTAAAACATTTTCTTGTATTCTTGGGTAAATTTGCATAGTTTTACCTACGTTGATCACAGAGTCAGCATCACGTTTAATGTGGATCGTGGTACATTCAGATTTCAATTTGACAAACACGGAATCATCTGGTTTCATTTCGACATCACTATAACGGTACATTTTCTCTCGGCACCTCATAATTTGCAGAAGTCCAGCGTCAAATTCTGCAAAAGTGAAGGTGTAAAGGCCACACATGTACACATATATAACATGAAACCTGTAATAGTAAACTGTAGTGCTGTTATGGTGTTAAACAAAGTAACGTTGATTAAAGGAGAAACTGGAGACTGACAAGTTTTCATACACTGTTTTGGTACACCAGCAGATCCAGGATTTCCCTTACGGGTTTGAGTAAAAAACTTCGGCATGGAAATCGAGTCGAAAAGGGGCCCATTGTGTTGCCAAAACCGTACTTTTCATCCCAACTGAGAACAGAGGAATATGCTTGATTCATCAATACAATTGACAAATGGTAGCAGGCTGAGCCGGCTGTACAGATGATTGAAGTGTACACCTCTATTGCCGGAAAAGGCAGGACCAGACATGATCCTAGGAGTGCAGGTAACAGTAAGAGTGCAGGTTAGAGATCCACCCTGGCTTTAAAACTCATGAGGAAGGTCACACGAAATCCAAAGTAGGGATAACCAGGAGCCCAATAATGGACTCTGGTCAACAAAAAATTGAATAAAAGGCAGCTACACTATTACCTTCTACAGTTAACAAACTACTTTGTATCAGCACAGCACAGGATTTATTGACAACAGTATTCAGTACATTACATAATGTAAAATTGCCTGTAATATTGCGATGCTCACAGTGGAAATCAGCTGATTTCTCTTTTGTACAGAAGGGATATTTGTACCCTATTGATGTCGACAGAATACATAATACTGCCAAACTTTCTGCGCGGATCTTCATGTCAGTTCATTGCTACATACATTGCTGACAATAGCTTTACATGTCATCCTTGCTACCGGCATACTGGACAAATCCTAAAGCAATGCATTCGTCAAAGGAAATAAATAACTTTCAATGAAGGAAATCTCCTGTAAACCGAAACGCTATATATACAAACAAGTCCCTCCATTAATAGGCTACGTATGATATAGACTATGTGCATTGATATTGAAACTTAATGGAATTGTGATAAAAACATACTAAAAGCGTAATCACAAGTCACGAAGACAACCCTAGATCTGATCACAAATCTGTCGTACATATAATTTCCTTTCCACTAAATGAAAAAATATTTTTTAAATATTGAAAAAAAAAAAATTAGAAAGCGTCTGGTGGGAAATTTTGTAAAGGATCAATTAGTTTTGTCAAATTTGGGCAAAATATCATTTAGCCGAGTTCTTTATTTATTTCTGTTCAATAGAATTTCCGGAATAAATGGCATAACGGGACAACTTAAATCATTTACACTAACAAATTGACCAGATAATATCTTTCCGAAACGTGACAAGGCTATTAATTCTGTAGTAATTAATTGTTTTACTGCTAATATTCTGCGCACATTATATCGACAGTGAATATCATTGTTAACATAATGTAATTTCACTACATTCCAGAGTGAGTTTATACAGGATCGATGTGAACAAGATAACAAATAACAAAAACTCGCGCTTTGAAAAACAAACAGCTCGTATTCATAAACTAAACGGACATGAATTTATCCGTTTAGCACGGTCCGTTTAGTTTGTGAAGACGTGCTGACAGTCAATTCAGTGAAATGACAAAGTTCAGGTTCTTCCGAATCATGTCTGTAATGCCATCAATTTGTAAATCCTATTTTCAATTATCGTTTGCATTCGTTTAATCGTAATTTCCAACATTAATACAAGAAATGCAGCAGTGACTCCGGTAATGAGAAAAACGTAAGCTCCTGTTATGTCTTTTATCTTGATGTGAGTGTGGTCGGTTGTTGCTTGAAGTGATCTGCCCATTTGCTCTTCCTCACTGATAAGTATTTTTGCATCCATTTCTGTATCAAGCCTGATTCAACGATGGCCATAATCCTAGACAAGTTAAATACATATTTTATTTTTGTGGCTCAAGGGCGTTTTGCGAACTAGCCGTGATTTTGTCCATGTTTTCAAAGCCAGTGTGGATATGTGAACAACTCCATTAGAAACCGTGATTTAGGGCATTATACAAGCATGACGTCAAAATTGCCTGAACTGAATGATTCCTTTGGTACCTCGCCAAAACGAAACCTATTTGTAATTATGTATAATAATAATTACAGTTTGATTTCCATGCTAAAAGAAAGTAAGTCCAAGAGTATCCTTCACATTTCTAGTCGTTTCATCCTGCAACTGTTTTCAAATATTTCTTTCTATAAAATGAATAAAATTAAAACATCTGGTTTCGTTTGTATATTTGCGAAACTCGGGAAACGTAGGTTACAAAAGACCTTGTTACCATGGTAGTATTATCAATAAGTTAAATATTCGGGAGGAAGCTATGTTTTTGTACTGCTGTGGTAGAAATGTTACACATGAGAACGAATGCCTTGCAATAAAACAAGTCACGCAAACACAAGTCAAAATATCGTGACAATAAACAATAAACTAATGGACATCAATTTCTCAGGTGTCCGTCACATTAAGGGGTGCAGCAGCTGACTGGCCACTTATCCAGTGTATAACTTTTTTATTATGACGAAAATCATATTTTGTTTTTCACAGGTGGTTTCTACTCGAAAAGTTCACATTTGTTTATGAATAACCGATCTTAAATCAATATTTCTAAATTAACTTAAACGTTCTGTTTTACTACTTACCCTTTGTTAAATATCTGAAGATAAGGAAATCCTTTACGGGCAGCAAAAGCAAAATTTGATCTGAAAAAATTATCACTTGAAACTGCTATATCACAGGCTGCATTTTTTTCAAGAAGTACTGTCAAGAATATCCTATCTGCGATAAAAACGAACTTTTCTTTCCTCACTCTCTGAAGAGGTGACATTCCGTACGGAAGCAAGTTTTCAGATTTATTTTTCATACTGTTGTACCATACGTCTTTGTAGATGCCAGGTGTTGTTTGCTAGATGATAGAAATGAAAGGTAAACATGAGTAAGTTTTAACCCCATTTCTGTCAAACCAAATTGTTTCACCACGTTTTAGTTTTATTTACAATATGAACTGCTTCATTTGTTAACTCTCCTAATTTATTTTGGAAGAGGGACTTATTGACATTTAATTTAAACCAAAGGAATCGGGGTAACAAACAAACAGCAAATGGGAGAGAGAGAGATACAGAGAGAGAGAGAGAGAGAAACAGAAACAGAGACAAAAAAGCAGAAACGGAACCACAGACAGACAGACAGACAGACAGACAGACCTGTACAGTCATGTACCTGAAATAACTCTTGATGTGCACTGCCATTATATCCACCGGCCTCCAGACTATCAATTGGAAGTTGAAGTTTAGTCACGGTCATTATGGCAACTAAGAGACCTGAGTAGGTGGCTATTATTGTCAGAGTAAATATCCAGTAACAGGAAAAGAACATGCGGGATGCAGAGTTTTCCGGAAGCTGAGGGCTTCCTGTAATTGTAAAAAATAACGCCGATAGCATTCACAGGTAGTTTTGATGAAGTTTTAATTCAACAGAATTAAGACGGATTGCTAGTAATTTTTACAAGCAAATTCTTTCTCATAGTACACACACTTAAATGAGTAATTCATCAGTTGTTCGTGTTTCAAGCGTATGTTTTGCAGAATGTATATTAGTTGAATACTTTAAACATAAAGAAAAGAGTGTAAATGAAAAAATGTAAAAAATCTTCTGTATCTTTAATGTGACGAGCCGAATATTAAGAAGAAGATTTTGATACTAAACCTCGATTGACTATAAAACCAAACACGGTCAGAAAATCATGGTTTCCAGTATGCGTTAACGAATTAGATTTTTTACTTGTCTTGTTGGCAACACAACCAATACATTTAACTGTCAATGCGGAAACGATGATTGTCGACATAATCAGTTGCCAAGTCTTCGTCTGAAAAATGAGAAAACCCCCTTGTAAATTAAAGTTGACATTTTAGGTGAACTTTATGTCTTTATATATGTCGTTTCTTTTTCAGGCGGAATTGTACTCTAAGTCCACATGCAAGACAAAGGTCTAAGTCATTCATTTCATATGACCCTCATTAAGACCTGTGTTCACAAGTTTCAGGCAATTTACACTTTTACCTCCCGGTGGGCAATTCAACTTGAACCATCAACTTCAGGTGATGAAAATATGGGCAACCTACACCAAACTTCCCATTCGAACCTGTCTTAATAATATTCACTTGTACCAATTTTACACCTTGGTATGGCAAGGCTGTTGTTTATTTATTGCATAACATATTCCAACAGCAGTGGGGGTCGAACTCAGATGCGCTTGCTTTCAAGCGCTTCACACTTTTCCATTTTGAAACATGTTGGCCTACAAATAGATCTATCCATCTACACATCCATCGGACATACTTACTTGAAAGGGGGCAGTGTATATCATTAGTTTGTTCTCTTCTGGCAACTTCATTATGAATGACACATAATCCTCCCAGAACGGAGTCATGAAATCAACAACTTTTGATCTTTCAAATGTCATGGTAATATCAGCAACGCCAAAGTCAACTTCCTGCAAAAAACAGGCTAAGTATCTCTTGTAAAAAGAAAAAAAGGAATACAAAATATTAGTATTAAATTTGCAATAATTATACTCACTTTTCTAACAATTTGTCCAATCATCCCATACCAGTTTCCTTCCTTGTCTTTACCCCCAAACATTTTTTCCTCTGATTCGTTAATTTCATAACTTAAAATGAGAAATTTCCGTGTGATGTTGATGTCAGACATATTTGTCAAATTTTCACAGATTAATGAAAATTAGTTGGCTTCCGATTACAAGTAACAGCATTTTGAAGATACCAACTGGTGAATGCTGTCATCGTTTAGTGTAAGATCTTGCAAGGCATATGAATATAACACTGAGAAAAAGTATCTGATTGCAGTTGAGTCTTACAGGACAGACTTACTCGAAGTTCAGAAATTCCGCTAAAGTATCCAAAATTTCGAAAGTGAGACCAACATATTTTACGGTGCCATTGCGGATACTTCTAACCTGCCACGGTACGAGCTGTCAAATATTTTAGAAAGTGGGTAGCATTTCGGTTAATTTGCCAGAAATGTTTATAGGATAGAAATTCATTAAAATAAAAATTCGAGAAATGTAAAAACTTTTTGTCAGTCTCAATTATTAAGAGGAAATGTCCCAATGCAGATAAATGTTGCAAGTGGGAATGCTTTCTCAATATTACATTAATTAAAGTATATTTCTTAAACTTTGCGATTCCAATGTAGAATAGTTACATACTTCTTCTGTCGTGATCACAAAATGTTTTCTTTGTTTGAAGCGCACAATTCCATCCGGTTCAGCTCCTATTTGAAAACAATTCATAAAGGAATGAAGTTGAATAACATGTTCGTAGTTCTGAAATCCAGATCAGGAGGTTTTGCATCTTGAAGAATCACATGGACATACTGTGTACCCGTATTCGCAGTGTATGTAATTAATCATCAATAACTTAAGTAACAATTTAAAAACATTTACCTGTCATTAGTGGAGGTATCACGTTCACTGTTAACTTCCTGGTAACATCACTTCTGCCCTTCTGCAAATATGGACTTATCCGCTCACATAGAAAACTCTTTGTTTCCTGTGGATATTCCCAATATATTATAAACTTAGAACACATGCCTGAACGTGCGACATGTTTCAACTATTTTTATGAGATTTAGGTATATATTGCAGTGTGCACTGGCAAGTTTGACCAAAGCAGCCACAAAAGTGGGTAGCTATTCCGAAGGAAGGTGACAGCAAGAAAACTGGGCATAGCATAATATGTAATCAGCTTGTCACAGAGAATCATTTGAATATATGTTTAAATAGACATTGCATTAAGATTTTTAATGTTTTACGTAAATAACCATGCAAGTCCATTAGAGATGTGATTTGACAAAAAGCCGTGAGCTTTGTCTTAGATATGTGTAATTTCTTTTGAGATACATGTACGACTAAGCTTTTGAAACTTTACTGTCGCATTGAGTTTTTTCTAGGTACTTATGGCTAATATATTTTAAAGTTAAGATGAATATTTCATGCAATTTAACTTTTCCTCCCTAAAATCGAACTCCAAGTGAAGATGGGCAAACAAGCCCATTGGCAGATCCAGGATCCCCGGCCCGTAAGGGGAACCCAATTTTCACCTATTTTCGCCCAAAAATCGGGAAAACTGCATGAAAACAGATTTCGACTTCTCAAAGTCGCAAAAGGATTGGGCATGTAATTTATTGAATTGGTAGCAGCAGTAGCCGTAA
>JBCAUI010537437.1:0-10991 GCA_038406195.1 Haplosyllis anthogorgicola
GAATCTGATGCCGGTAAAATTTCAAAAGTTGATATTACCGCACCATTGCCAATCACAACCACAACAGAAGTGGTATCGGGATTAAGTGCTCCTGCTGGACTTGTATTCAAGGAGAACGACCTCTATATTGCGGAATTTAATGATTTTAGAGTTTCAAAAATTGACATTACCGCACCATTGCCAATCACAACCACAACAGAAGTGGTATCGGGATTAATTGGTCCTATCGGACTGGCATTTAATGGAGACGACCTTTATATTTCTGAACATATTGGCGACAAGATTTCAAAATTTGATATTACATCAAAAGGCCACTTTGTCATTACCGTTCAAACCGATAGTATGGGCACTTCCAGCGACACAGAATTTACCATCCCTACCTTTGCAGGCGAAATCTACAACTACGATGTGGACTGGAACAACGATGGTACTTTTGACAGCCTCGGAATGACCGGCAGCGTAACCCACAACTATGGTGCGGGAAACGCCGGAGAAAAAACCATCCGCATAAGGGGCGCCTTCCCACGTCTTTATTTTACCCGGAGGTATGATCTCGCTAGCTTATCGTATATTAATGAAGGAGATAACGACAAACTCCTCCGCGTTGAGCAATGGGGCACCATTGGTTGGACTAGTATGGAAAATGCTTTTACTGGTTGTTCTAATCTTACCGCTGTATCTACCACAGACAGCCCTGATTTGCGACAGGTTAACTCTATGAAGCTTATGTTTTCTGGGGCCATTGTCTTTAATGGCGATATCAGCAAGTGGGATGTCAGCAGTGTTACCAATATGTTTGGTATGTTTTCTGGAGCCACTGCCTTCAATAGGGATATCAGTAAGTGGAATGTCAGCAAGGTTATCAGTATGGTCTCTATGTTTAGTGAAGCCAACTCCTTTAACCAACCTTTAAACAATTGGAATGTAAGCCGTGTTACCAATATGCGTCATACGTTTTTTCGTGCCACCGCCTTTAATCAACCTTTAAAGGATTGGAATGTCAGCAAGGTAGAAGATATGACGTCTATGTTTTTTCATGCCACCGCCTTTAATCAGCCTTTAAAGGATTGGAATCTGGAATCTATTAGCGATTTTACCGCCATGGAGAAAATGTTAGACAATACCGGCCTATCCGTAGCCAATTATGATGCCACGCTTATCGGCTGGAATGCCAACCCCAACACGCCTGAGAGGATTAACCTCGGAGCTAACGGGCTTAAATATTGCACTTCAGAAGCTGCCCGAAATAATCTTGTACTTCCTGAAGCAAGTGGTGGAACCGGAAAAGGCTGGACGATAACCGATGCCGGTAAAGACTGCTCCTTAGATGATATTACTTTAACGAGCAACGAAATAGCGGAGAATGCCGGAGCCAATACCGTAGTGGGAATATTGATGCCGAGTCCGGTTATTCCAACCAATATTTACGCCTACACTTTTGCAACTGGAACGGGAGATACCGACAACGCCTTGTTCGAGATTCCCGCTGGCACAAACAACTTACAAGCAAGAAATAGTTTTGATTTTGAGACAAGAAATACTTATTCGGTGCGAATCAATGTCAATGACGGAGCGAAAGAATTTGCAAAGCCCTTTACCATCACGGTAACGGATGTAAATGAAGCCCCAGTATTTGCTTCCACTGTAAAAGACCAATATGATGTAGCAGAAAATAAGACAGCAGTTGCAACAACAACTGCTATAGACCCTGAAGGAGCGACTGTAACCTATAGCCTCACAGGAGGAGCAGACAAGGATTTATTTAACATTGATGCCAGTGGCGCACTAACGTTTAAAACAGCCCCAGACTTTGAATTTCCCACCGATGGTGCAGATAATATGTACAATGTTACTGTTACCGCAAGCGATGGAACTACACCTGCCCTCACAACAAACAAACAATTGGTTATTACCGTAACGGATGTGAATGACAATACACCAGTGGTTACCTCTGGAGCAACCGCAACACCCATTGCCGAGAACAGTGGAGCGGGACAAGTAGTATATACGGTAACGGCAACCGATGCCGATGAAGGAAATTCCTTGAGTTATGTTATTGGCGGCACGGATGCCTCATCATTTACCATTGATGCAAGCACCGGAGCGGTAACCCTCACGGCAAATCCCGATTATGAGACAAAGCGAAGTTATAGCTTTGACGTAGCAGCAAGAGACGGTACGAATACCAGTACTGCGGTTACGGTAACCTTAGCGATTACCGATGTGGATGAAAGCACTGCTGGCGATGGAGATACAGACGATGAAGATACAGACGATGGAGGCAATGGTGGTACTATAAAAGGTATAATAATTTACCCAAACCCGGTTACCGAGGTACTTTATATAAAACTCCCATCTGGAGAAACCATAAAAAAGATTTCACTGTTCGATACGCAAGGTCGAATACTGGCAGAAGTATCGAAAGATATTCGTCAAATTGATATGAGGAATTATGCCGGAGGGGCGTATGTATTAAAAATAGAAACCAACTTACATACGGTTGTTTCAAAGGTTCTCAAAAACTAAAAAACTATTGAGAACCTGCCTGCTCTTGCGGCCAAAACAAACCCTTTATCGGGTTGAAGTTTTTTTTCATGCAGAATGTTTATCTAAAACATCCGCATCTTTCCCCTAAAACCTACCTACAAAATATTTTGTAGGCGGGAAGTTCGTGTTTTAGAGTTACGAAATATTGAGACCTTAGCACTAAGTTGTTGTTTTCGAAATTCCCAGTTAAAAAAACAAAATTTTTGATTATCAATATTTTACGAGTCTAAAACCGTTTAGTGGAAAGGTCCCTGAAATGGGTCTCGTATCTTTAAAATATTTTTGTTGCTTCAAATAACCTACTTATGCTAAACTTTATCACTAAACTTTTCGGAGAAAAATCAGAACGAGACATCAAAAAGTTGATGCCTGCGGTTCTAAAAATAAATGAGATATGCAATTCGTTTTCTGATATTTCTCATGATGAACTCAGAACCAAAACGGAAGGTCTCAAAACAAAAATTCAAGATTTTATTGCCGAAGAAACGGCTCAGATTGCCGAACTGCGAGAAAAACTTTCATCGGACATGGATATACCCGTCCGTGAACGCGAGGAAAAATACGAGACCATAGACCAATTGGAGGGGGTCATTGACCAAAAAATAGAGGAGATTTTGGAAGAAATTTTACCCGAAACGTTTGCCATCGTAAAAGAAACCGCAAAACGTTTTACCGAAAATGAAACTATTGAAGTAACTGCCAGTGATTTTGACCGACAATTAGCAGCAGATTCTTCCAATGATTTTATTTCTATCGATGGAAATACAGCCATCTATGAAAATGAATGGGAGGCAAATGGGAGCGATGTTCAGTGGAATATGATACATTATGATGTTCAACTCATTGGCGGAATGGTGTTGCACCAGGGGAAAATTGCCGAGATGAGTACCGGAGAGGGGAAAACATTAGTAGCTACTTTGCCTGTTTTCCTGAATGCCTTAACGGGAAGAGGGGTACACCTCGTAACCGTAAATGAATACTTGGCAAAACTAGATAGCGAATGGATGGCTCCAATTTTTAATTTTCACGGGCTAAGCGTTGACTGTCTCGACAAACATCAACCAAATTCCGAACCGCGAAAAAATGCCTATTTAGCCGATATTACATACGGAACAAACAACGAATTTGGATTTGATTATCTGAGAGACAATATGGCTGGCGATATAGAAGACCAGGTTCAGAGACGACTTAATTTTTCCATTGTTGATGAGGTGGACTCCGTTTTGATCGATGATGCCAGAACCCCCCTCATTATTTCAGGACCAACCGAAAAATCTGACGAAGGGATTTTTGGAGATATAAAGCCAAATGTAGAAAAGATTTTTAAACTCCAGAAAGCCTTGATTACCTCGCTCCTCAGCAAGGCGAAAAAACTTATAGAAGAAGGACAAGAAAAAGAAGCGGGCATTGAGCTTTTAAGATGCCATAGGGCATTGCCAAAACACAAACCCCTTTTAAAATTACAGAATGAACAGGGCGTAAAAACCCTCCTGAACAAAACCATGAATCATTACATGCAGGATCAGGGACGAGAAATGCCCACAGTAGATGAGCCTTTGTATTTTGTAATTGAGGAAAAACAAAACACCATCCAGCTCACGGAAAGAGGACTGGATATAATCTCGGAATCTTCCAATGACAAGGACTTTTTTGTGCTTCCTGATATCGCTATCAAAATGGGAGCAATAGACCAATTGAACATTGAAGAAGACGAAAAACAACGCCAAAGAGACACCTTAACCGCCGATTACAATGTTAAGTCTGAGCGGGTTCATTCCCTCCAACAATTGCTCAAAGCCTATTCATTGTTTGAAAAAGATGTGGACTATGTGGTAATGCACGATAAGGTAAAAATTGTGGATGAACAGACAGGACGAATTATGGAAGGGCGAAGATACTCTGACGGGCTTCACCAAGCCTTAGAGGCAAAAGAAAATTGCAAGGTTCAAGAGTCAACTCAAACCTATGCGACCGTTACGCTCCAGAATTTTTTCCGAATATACACCAAGCTCGCAGGAATGACAGGTACGGCAGAAACAGAAGCCAAAGAGTTTTGGGAAATTTACGAGCTGGATGTCGTCATAATTCCTACCAACAGGCCCATTTTGAGAGATGACCGACAAGACCTTATCTACAAAACGAAAAAGGCAAAATACAACGCCATTGTCAATGAAATTCAAAAACAAGTAGAAAACAAACGGGCCATCTTGGTTGGCACAACTTCGGTGGAAATTTCAGAATTGCTCTCAACGGTTTTGAAGCGAAAAAAAATTTCTCATAATGTTTTGAATGCAAAACTCCACAAAAAAGAGGCAGAAATCGTATTCCACGCAGGACAAGAAGGAGCCGTTACTATTGCCACCAACATGGCCGGACGAGGAACAGATATTAAAATCAGCGAAGGGGTTAAGGAAGCCGGCGGGTTAGCCATTATCGGAACAGAACGGCATGATTCCAGAAGGGTTGACAGACAGCTTCGAGGTCGTTCGGGAAGGCAAGGAGACCCTGGTTCTTCTCAGTTTTTTGTTTCTATGGAAGACAACCTTATGAGACTCTTCAATTCCGAAAGACTCATAAAAATCATGGACTATCTGAAGATGGATGAAGATGAAGTTATCCAGCACTCTACCGTAACAAAATCAATTGAAAGGGCTCAAAAAAAAGTTGAAGAAAATAATTTCGGCGTTCGAAAAAGGCTTTTGGAATATGACAATGTCATCAACAAACAGCGGGAGGTCATCTACAAAAAACGCCAGCACGCACTAACGGGAGATAAAATCAAGATTGAAATTTCGGAGGCATTGTATGAACTTTGTGAGGAGGTTGTTGGAAATTATGAGGGGGCTGGAGATGAAACAGAACTGAAAAATGAAATTTTGAGACGTTTCTCATTTTCATTTGAAAAAGGTTCTGATTCCAATCCCGATGTTGAAATCTCCGTTGATGAAATATACGAAAAGGCGGTAACAGCTTATAAGCGAAAGATACATGACACGGCTACTGAGAGTTTGGATATTATCAAAGTGGTCTATGAAAACCACGGACAAAAGCCCGGAAAAATTGCTATTCCGTTCTCCGATGGAATCAAAAGTTTACAAATTGTTCTCAATATAGAGGACATTGTTAATTCCGGAGAGGCAAAAATTATCATGGAATTGGAAAAGGCTATCTTCCTTGCCTATATTGATATTCACTGGAAAGAACACCTCAGAGAATTAGACGACCTCAAACAAAATGTACAAAATGTGGTCTATGAGCAAAAAGACCCCTTGTTGATTTTCAAATTTGAATCTTTCAATCTGTTCAAGGGTATGCTCACGAACCTCTCCAGAGATGTGGTAGAGTTCTTGTTCAAATCCCGATTTGCGGTAAACAAAGAAAATGTTTCGGGGAATATCCGAGAGGTTAAAAAGAGAGACAACAAAACCCTCAAAACCTCAAGAAGAGGGGAGGATATTATCAAAAACCACTCACAAACGGAAACAATGGCGAACCGAAGTTCTGAACCCCAAAATGTCCCTGTTTCAGTGGCTCCAAAAATTCCACGAAATGCCCCCTGTACTTGTGGGAGCGGGAAAAAATATAAACACTGTCACGGTAAATAGGGGTTCTATTGTTTTAGATGGAGAACTATTTACTCCACATCATGTAGAGCCATTTTCTGGTTTCGACCTAATCATAAATTGCCGTTTTAAGGTTTTTAATTTTTAGAAGTCCCCTTAATGTATCTTGAACTTCTTTTATTTTTGAGGGAGAAATGGCGCGAGGCTCATTATTTCCCCATCATAAACTCCATAATGAGGATTATAAATCCATTCTCCAAGATTAATATATTGTTTATTTCTATATCCGTGGTCTATTGGCTTATGTCTATGTCCTAAAACCACTATATCAACTTCATATTTGTCAATAATCATTTCAGCCACACGAATCAAATCGTCTGAGTTTTCTTGTCGTTTTTGCTCCTTGAATTGCCTTTTGGTTTGCGAATGAGTGAAAATTTTATTGCACGCTCTTGCCAGCCACTCTGGATGAATGAAGTTTACCAATATCCAGTTGCTCCAAGATTTGAAAAAAATGTTCAGCCAATTACTGAACATGGAAGTTCTATAGAGGTAATGACCGTGGTGAATAAAAAGTTTTTTGGCATTAATATTCAGCATCAAAGCATACTTGTAGCACTCTTTAATTTCAATATATTCTTTGAAGTAATTTCGCCACCAGTTATCATGATTGCCGGAAAAGAAATAAATATCAACTCCCTTTTTTGAAAGTTCTTGAAGTTTTGCCAGAAACATAACTCCCACCTTCGGTATAAAATTTTTATACTCTACCCAAAAATCAAAAATATCTCCCACAAGAAAAATTGCCTGAGCATCTTTTTCAATTTTCCTAAGCCAAAGACACAGCCATTCCTCACGTTCTTTGGTGTCTTTTAGGGTTGGGAAACCAAGATGAAAATCAGAGGCAAAATAAACTTTCTTGCCTTTTTGAAGGTCAATCTTTAGGGTTTCAATTTTTTTTATTGATAATTTCATCTAACTTTTGCTCAACTTGTAATCCATGAACTCCGGCTGAAACTATCATCCCATTAGGGTCAATTATAAATCCACGAGGAATAGCCGTAACACTATAGAGGGCAGCAATATCTGAATCCCACCCCTTGAGGTCTCCAATTTGAACCCACGGAAGTTTATCTTTTAATATTGCTTTTTCCCACGAAGTTTTTCGTGTATCCAAAGAAATTCCGACAAATTCTACATTTTTGGATTTAAACTTATTATAGGTCTTTAGCAAGTGAGGATTTGCCATTCGACAAGGAGCACACCAAGAGGCCCAAAAATCTAAAACAACATATTTCCCCCTCATATCTTTGAGGTTAAAGTCTTTTCCGTCTATGGTTTTTGCAATTATATTTGGTGCTTCTGCCCCCTTTTTTATTGCTGAAACGCCTTCATAGGCTTTTTTCTCTGCAATAAGTGTTTCAAGAAACGTTGTTGCATAATAATTGTCAGGGTAGGTCTTCTTAAGATTTTCGCGAATATTCTCAAATAGGGAAGTGTTTTCGCTGTAGCTAATGACTTCAAGTCCAGCAATAGAAATAATAGACTCCTGATTTTTCTCAGAAAATGCTTTGGAATAGTTTATGAGATCAAGATTTTTTTTCGAAAATTCTCCCATCTTTTCATCAATAAGTTTCTGCTCTTGTTTGGCAAGCATTGCCTTTTTTATTTCCGATGCCAACGCTTGAAGCTGATGACTTCTTTGCCTCAATCCCTTAATAAATTCACTATGAGCCACCGCATCTTCATCTCCAGACAGTTCATATTCATTGCTCATATTCAAAACATTCGCCCTATATTCTATCTTTGAGTTTTTATCCAGAAAAATAAAACTATTGACCTGCTCCGAAACCCCAAGAGCATAAAACCCTGCTTGTTCAATGGTTTTGGGCTTAATCTTAAACCCTCCTGACTTATCAATGTCTGCCTGACTTATCAATTTGAAACCATCTGCATCAGCCTTCCAAAGTTTTATTTCAAAATAATCTTTGCTGTTTTCCAGCTGTCCTTTTATAACCGGGTTTTGAGTTCCCGTACAAGAAAACCAGACACAAAATGCCCATAGAAAATATATCTTTTTTATCATGCGTTTAAATATTTGTCCAGTAATTTATTAATTAATTGAGGGTTTGCTTTCCCTTGTGTTTGTTTCATCACATTGCCAACAAAGAAGCCTTTCAGTCCCACTTTCCCACCTTTGTATGCTTCAACTTTATCTGGATATGCTTCCAAAATATTTTGAATCATTCCATCTAATTCCTCAACGGGCTGCTCTGCAATAAGTTCTAAAGATTCGCAGACAGCCATGAAATCATTTGATTTTTGCTTCAGAAGTTCTGGAAACAACTTTTGTGTGGCACTGCTGTGGGGAATTGTATCATCATCTATCAACTGAATAATGCCAGCAATCGTTTGAGGTTTTATGGAAAATTGCTCCAACGATATTCCCGCTTGGTTCAAATATCCACGAATATTAACATTCATCCAATTGGCTGCGGACTTATAATTTTTCGTATGCTTAATAATTTCAAAATAATAGTCCGAAAACGCTTTGGTTTTAATAATTAATTCAGCATCATAGGCAGAAAGTCCCCGTTTTTCGGTAAGTTCAACGAAGAGTTCGTCCGGCAAATGCGGGATGGTCTTTTCTATCTCGGAAATATAGACATCATCAATGATTACGGGTGGTAAATCTGGATCAGGAAAATAGCGATAATCCTGTGCATCTTCTTTGCTTCTGAGTCTTTTGGTTTTTCCTGTGGCAGCATGAAATGTGCGAGTTTCTTGAGAAATCGTATTTCCCTTTTCTTTCTCTTCGCTTTGGCGTTCTATTTCATATTTTATAGCGGTTGCTACTCCCCGAAAAGAGTTCATATTTTTTATTTCTACTCGCTCGCCAAGCGTTTTTGAGCCTTGAGGACATACCGACACATTAACATCACACCTCATACTCCCCTCGTCCATATTTCCATCTGAAACTCCCAAATATCGTACCAAATCTCTCAATGCGTTCAAGAATAAAACCGCCTCCTCCGATGATTTTATTACCGGCTCAGAAACAATTTCTAAAAGCGGAATACCGCATCGGTTCAAGTCCACCAGAGTATTAAAAGGGTCTAAATCATTTATAGACTTTCCCGCATCTTCTTCAATATGAATACGAGTGAGTTCTATTTTCTTAAAATTTTGTTCTTTGTCGCGATATTGAATATATCCTCCCGAACAAATTTGTTTCTTATCCTGCGAAATTTGATACCCTTTTGGCAAATCATAATAGAAATAGTTTTTTCGGGCAAATCCATTGTAATGATGAATGGTTGATTTGCAGGCTTTTCCAAGCATTACCGCATATTCCAAAACTTTTTCATTAAACACCGGCAATGCTCCTGGAAGCGCTAGGGTTACATCGCTTAGGTGTGTATTGGGTTCGGTATTGAAATATTCAGCAGCATCCTCTGAATAGCTTTTGGTGGCAGTGGAAAGTTGAATGTGGACTTCCAGTCCAATGGTGGGTTCGTATATGGTTGAGTTCACTCTATTTATCCCAATTTTTTATAATATTCCAAAACATACTTGCACAAAACTTCAATATCGGGCTTGTGTTTCATATCATCTGCAAACTTGATATTCAGGTAATTTTTGGCAAAGGTATTATCTTTTATCCATTGACCAATAGACATCCGATAGCGAAAATTTTTTAAAATAAAATCAATGATGGATTCTTGGTCTTGATTGAGATTTATAAGCAGATCATAATCCTTTTTCCGATAGCTTTTGAGTTCCTTTTTGGCGTAGAAAAAATAATTGAACATCTGCTGTCCAACAACAACGTGGTTTTTTGAAATCTTATCAATTTCTCGGGTTTCTATCTTGTTGTTTATCCCAATAAAAAAAGGGGTCTTCCCGTCTTCTTGGAGCATTTTTTTAAATCTTTCCAACTCCGACTCATCTCTCTTGTAATGATTATTATATAAGACTAATACCGTTTTAATCTCATCAAAAGAAAGTACCGACTGATGCCTTTTTTGAAACCACAGGAGGTACCAGTCAAACAAGAAAGAGAGTTTTGCTTTAAAATACATTTCTAAGAATTACAGGTTATGCTTCATAAGGTTGTTTAGTGGTTTCGTGTATGAGTAGTAGCGGAATTTATATCACTAACTTTTCAGTTTAGCACTGACCTTTAATTTATATTTTAACTTCTATTTTATAGCTTAAACCACTATTAACTTATACACATTGTTCTACGCAGTTTCTACTCCGCCATTTTATTTATCAATTCAATTCCTTTTTCAAGGGTTTCATCCTTTTCAATTGTTGATTGTTTTACATAATAAGTCGGCACATACTTTTCTCTTGGCGTTCCATTTATATGAAAAAGTTTAGCTGTTGAAAGGCGAAACCCAAAACTTTGATATTTAAATGAAAATCCATTCATCTCTCCTGCTAAACGTTCCATTTCCGAACCTATGACTTGTCCTCTTTCCATTCCTTCAAAACCAATTGCAAGCCCTTCCCCCATACTTCCTGTCCATCTACCAACTAAAATTACCACTGGATTTTTGTATTGTTCTTTTCTTGGGCTTACGCATTCAATCCAACTTCTTTCAACATCTGGGTTTCCTTCTGATGTTGCCATATAGGAATGTCTTTGATAGGGTTTAAGTTCATTAATAAATCTACTCATTATCCCACGAGCCTCATATGAATCGCCACCATCTACAGTATTTCTTAAATCAATAATTAACCCTTTGGTATTGAATAGACTATCGATAGCTTTGTCAAATTCATTGACGATTTCATCTTTTCCAAGTGAATTGTTTATTCGGATAATGCCAATATTATCTATGTGATTGACTGTTAAAAGATTTTTTTCTTCTT
>JBCAUI010537448.1:0-10990 GCA_038406195.1 Haplosyllis anthogorgicola
AGATGAGCAGCAATGGTTTTCACTGTGTGGATCATGCCCTGTGTGGATCTGTCTCTCTTTGTAGTCCCGTCGGGTACTGACGGGTTCCGTCTAGTATTGTAAAATAATATTGTAGATACATAATCAAGGCAGACAAATTGAGGTCGAAAATCCTTCAAATGCCCCATTCATGAAAACTAATTCTTTAAAAGTTTGTCCCCGCATGGACTACCAATCCTGTTGTCACATGTGAAAAACCCCAAGTCTGATACACAGAGGTTAGGCTTGTCACAGCTAAAACAAAATGCTTCACTTTGTTTATTTACGTTTAGTTGAGACAAGCCTTTTAGCAGCACAATTCTATAAACCAAAAGTAACAACTGAGAAGGATAACCGATTACGAAAGTGTTTATTCTTAAAATAAAAATATGTTAAATAAATTATAACTGCGGCTATCCAGAGCGGTGGTTATTTCTGGTTTATTAGTGGTTTTTCTTATTTATTTTTAGCATAATTAGACGAGAAAGTCATAGAATTTCTCACTGAAGTAACTAAAAAACTGAAAATGATTAATATTGATAATGCTGATAAAAGTACAAATTTTCTTGCCTAATTAGGCAAAATAACCTAATTAGACAGGCAAATAATGAAGAAAAACCTCTGTTTAATCACACTGCAGCAGAAGCTGATGACACACGTAATAAACTCAAACAATCCAATGTACACCTTACTCTACATCAGCAACATTCAAATAATAACACAAAATATATATTGTTGTCCTTCTATTGTCAGTTTCGTAGTTTTTCTCAAAAATATTAATTACTAATTAGACCAATTACTACACTGAGTCAAAATAAGTGTCTGTGTTTTAAAAAAGAAACAGATGACAAAACAGAAACAAATTCATGGCGACAATATCACAGAAAATTATATATACAAGTTATTTTACTCATTACTCTAATTAGTAACAATATTTCGAAAAATCTCGATAAAGTGCGTGTATGTTCCCTTAACTTTTTGTAATTACCCGTTGGCTACGTTTAGTGCCTTTACATGACGTCAACACTGAACGTTGCAATGTTACTATAGCAACACTGTATTACACCACAGCATCTCCATAGCAACGTTTCTGTGGCCATGTTTTCAAAATAACAATACACAATGTAATGATTTGCATTCACAGACAGTAACTAATTAGTTTCTATGGCAACAAAATGCTATTTAAACAGTACAGTAACTATGGTAACAGAATCATTGTGATGTGAGGGTTAATTGTAATGCAGTTGATTATAGTCGTATCTGAGACATCTCCAAGACACATCAAAACATCAGTGTAGCTGGATGTCAAGAATCCAGGATCAATATCAATTAGACACTAATCCCAAACTATTGTCAGAGATTGATCCTGGTTTCTTGAAATGCATTATGTAATCTCCTTTGCTTTGGTGCCTCTTCTAATACGGTGATAGTCATACAGTAAATTAAGGTCACAGTAGTTGAAGGTCACCATGACATTGCCACAGCAACCATTTGTTTTCGTATCCAAGGTCACACAAATATGTCTGTTACTATGAGATCACCATAGCAACGGCTGACAATCATAAACTCGTGGCGTCTTTAAAATCGTCAAGGTTTATGACGACACGTTTTCCGTTAATGTTTGGTGACGTAGGCGTGGATATTATGACGTCATCGTCATTGTCGGCTTTAATGGCGGCCTCCGTCATGGCGGAGAGTTTTTGAGTTAAATGAGGGTTGCCCAGCTTCATGTTCTTCTGCTTCAACAGTTCAAGCTGCATGTATAAACGTTTAAACTCGTCCTGCAAGAAAAATCATGATTATTGTTAAGAAAATTAGAGTGTACAATGTAAAGCATATTTTTTTCACACGGAATGACAACTATGAATGACAGCGATCTGATTCTCAACACTGTAAACGATTTGGAAGCCATTTTGCGAGAAACATTACGATCAACATCAACAACATTTTTATTGTTCTCAAAATTAATTAAATGAATAATCAGTCCATCTTTAATTAAGACTTAAATGTCATTAGCTTGATACATGAGTGTTGTGATTGAAAATTGACTGATTTGATAAATGTTTGATATTAGTGTTGGGTATGTTAAGCATCTACTCACCTGAATATCTTTTTCTAATGTTGAACCATTGCTGTAGTCGATATCATCGTAAAGCTTATCACCGGCTGAAATGGAGAAGGTCAAGATTTAACTGTGTCTAATTTTTGTTAACTTGTTAAAGAACTTTCCTGTTCAAGGTCATTTCAAGGTCAGGTCTGAGATATTTTCTAATTTAGTCTATCTCGAGTCTTATTCCTTTGGTAGGTCAACACAATGGGTTAAACTAATCACCAAGCGCTGCGCTGTCAGTAAATTTAGGTTAAGGTTATCTTTTAAGGTCAAGGTCGTTGATTACCTTTAGCTGCTCTTATTACCTAAAGTAGAACAGTTACCACTAGTAGTGACAATACTCATCATGGTACTGTACTAATTATGGGTGTCAGCTAGTATTACCTAAAGTAGAACAGTTACCACTAGTAGTAACAGTACTCATCATGGTACTGTGTTGAGACTTGGGCGCTGCCACGTACTTGCTGCCCCTGCTGATGGTGGTGGAAGGCTGCTCCTTCCCGCTATACTTATATACAAGGTAGGCCTGTGGAAAAAGAGAAATTATGGTACTTATTACGGGTTACAGGTAGTATTATCCCTTTGTATGCGTGTGCAAGGTTGGCTTGTGAAAATAAGAACGTTTGGAGAGTCTATCCAGCCATGAGATTACAAGATACCCAAGTTACATTGGATTTATTGTCCATCAGGTGCTGCCCCCTCAACATGACGGACACCTGATGTGTCCATTAGCTCACTATTTCAGTCGTCAAGATATTTCACCTCCTGATAGCATGATAAAACTAACCAACATTTTGAAGATACATTTTTATGTGTGATGAATTTAATCATTTAGAGGCAGGAACAAAAAGAATTCCACTCTGTAAACACAACGTGGAATTCTATCGTTCCAAAAGATTATAATTTGTTAGCTAAGTTTATGATTTGACCAGAAAATGAGTGCAAACCTTTCCACTGGTTTAGCAATAAAATGTAGACAACTTAAAATAGCAAAATCTGTCAATTTTGCTTTCATTTCATAAAACAATTTTCTAATCAACCAGAAACACTTCACAAAAAAAGACAACTTGGTAAGTTTGAAATGTCTGTGAAAAAAAAAGGAGTGAAATTGCAAACCGATGTAGTAGACCTGAACTTTTTGCGGCTTGCCCTTTGAGATTTGTAACTCATGAATTGTGACAGTTTGAGATGTATTTTTGAAGTTGTTCAATTCACAAGACGATTGAGATCAAAGCGAGAGAGCTGTGACCTCCATCAGTTCTGCTGTATGAACGTCGGTTGCGGGCGGGGCGGGGAGGATGGGCAGGATGGGACGGGGAGGGGATGGACGGGGTGGAACACAGGGAGAGGAGGCAGAAACTGTCACTGACATCACTTCAGGTAGTAACGCAATTTCTCCAGTGTTTTCAACTTAATAAAGAAATTATCTAAAATCAATGAGTTTCATTGTTCTGTACTGCATTTACGTCAGATCATGAAAAAAAGTTTGTACTACTTAATCACTTCAGCTAGAAACTCAATTTACAACATACATCAATCTCTTATTTATTGTCTGTCGAATGACAGAGTATGTGGTCGTCCGCCTAAAAAACTTGTAAAAATGGAAATTAAGACAAAACAAAACAGACGATAACCATCAAAATAGAAACCAAGACAAAACGAAAATTTCAATTTCCACTCCATGACGTTGTTTTCTTTGGTGACATCATGATGTTAGATACCATTGCTATGACATTCGACAGACTAGTAGTTGCACAACTACTTTTTCATTTTTCACTAGTTTTTGCAAGCCTCTTGTGAAATGGGGAATGCTGATGTCTAGATGCGAGGTGTTTATAGATTCATGACCATAACTGAATTTCATTCCAGATTCATAGCCATCCGTAAAGGGTAGGACCATAGAAAATTGGTGGCTGATGTGAAGCAGTTCAGTGTAAACTACACCTGCTGTGTAGACATAATGTGGTTTATGGGAACATCTTGTTAGCATCATCTTGTTAGATTCACAAGGAAACATTGATTGAGCAAGCGAAGAAAAATATGGTCACACTTCGAACTGCTACTTTGTTTCATTCTTCTCGAAAAGTGTTTCAGAGTTAATGTCAAAGTTAATTTCAAAGTTAATGTCTAGCGGTGACTTTTGTTAGCGTAACAACCTGCCCTCTTTCCCGCCCAATAACCAAGCGAAGTCTCCCATCAATCTAGGGACTTATGGCCTGTCTATTCTGCTTACGCATAGCCTTGGTAACCGCGTCAGTATAAAGGTCAACCCAGCCAGTGCTGCCGAGGAACACAGGACCACGCACATGTACATACGTTCAGCACTCAATAAAACAGTCTAAGGCAATACCGCTCGTGTCTTATGATTTCACCCTTCGACAGTTAACGGCAGTAAAACACCAACCAATTAAAGTAAGAGGCTACATTATAGGCATAGAAGAGTACTAAATATTCCAATAATTAGATTTGACCGTATTTTAGTGCTCGGGGCAAACCCCTGAGCTCTACCTATATGATTCTTATATCGCCTAACACTCGCACCTCGTGCATCCGCTTTACGGAAGAAGGTAACTGCATATTCTGCCAGGGGAGACTACGCCACCAATGGAGCTAGACATTTAGATCAGATTTACTTAGTTACCATTCTAGAAAGTAGTGGAGGTGGAAGCATTTCTTTTATTTTCAAACCAGTAGAAAATTTTCACTTAATAACGCCCACCATGTCAACAACATGTATCATTGTTCAACTCTTGAGGAAATTATTTGTCTGACTACCTGAAATTTAAAACAAGACAGCCTTATTTCTTCCCCGGCTTGTATGTCAGCCTTGTTCACCACCTCACTGTTGCGAAATTCTGATGTGAACTCAGTATTAGTCCTAATGAATTGTTTAATTTCCTCAATAAGGTAACAAATATTGTCAAATTTATCAAATCTGATGAGAATTATCACATTGGCCTACTGGTAGACGACCCATGATTCATCATTTGTGACAGCCTCTAGATTCATGGTCATTTTTAACATAACAGGGTATGGTTTCCTTTGCTGATAATACATAATCATGATTAATCACGGACAGGAAAACTATTCCTGTGAACACAGTAAACAATACATTGATCTTTTGGACTAGTAACAAGAGTAAGATTAGAGCCGAGATTCTTTCGTCCAGCAGCTTGTCTCCAGATATGGTCAAGACTGTTGCGATAAGGTTAGAATTATTAGAAACAGGGACAGCAATGGTGACTTAATTTAAGATATGAACACAGGGCACTTGTCCAGGATTTTTAAGAAATACCCCGTTGAACCCACTCCTGTTGACCCAGGGATATTCCAGTCTACGGAACATTTCCTACGATTGTTTAGTCTACAGCCAGTGAAGGATATTACAGAATATTAATGTCCAAAGTCGTCAAAATGCATAATGTTTTTCAATAAATCACCTACCCAATGCAGTACATTATGTTGAAATGTAAAAATATTTTCTTTTCTCTGAATGAACGAAAATAATTTATTTTTGAGTGACTGTAGTTTTTGACTGAGCACCAATACTTTACCAACTACTGGAGTCGTAAGCCATGGAGTATTGTGAAAAGCCGTAGAGCAACGCATGGTCTAGGCTAACTTACCACTTAATACAGTTCTTTAAATTTACAAGCAACAACCGTCAGTTATTTACTGACAAACGGACGCACACAAAACAAGCGGAGATGAGTTATTCTTGTGGCAAAATTAGAATCTGACAAAGCGTTTAAAAACTAGATCAAATTTTGAAATGAATATAAACTAAAACCATGCAACAAAATGGGATAAAATGATACATACATTATCCATTTGAACCGAATCCCAAACTTTGTCGATTTCATTGCACTGATCGGGAACTTGGATTCATAGTTGCTTCCTATACAAAGTAGTGTTGGAACAGATATATTGGATATCGTTTCGAAATAGGTTTCGAAAGGAAAAAACCGATAACCGGTATTGGAGGAAATATATCAATATTTCATGACACTTTTTCATGCAGTGGGGAGACTGTTTTCACCATCGTTAAGTTCATTTAACTTTTCCTGTACTTAAAGTTTGTAACTTTTATGAAGTCTCAAAACACATCATTGGCGGATTTAGTGGGGGCGCAGAAGGCACCCCCCTACGGCCAAAATTTCTTCATTTTCATGCAGTTTTTCCTGATTTTTGGGTGAAAATAGGTGAAAATTGGGTTGGCACCCCCTCCTCACGGGTCGGGTGCCCCCTCCCCCCCCGTACTGGAAATCCTGGATCTGCCAATGCACATTTGGATTTAGGAAGTATCACCTACTGTATCAACTGTCACTGCACCAGCTGCTGTTCTTGAACAAGAATTCGTCTTATAGATTCAAAATTTGATTGAAGAAATGGTGGATGTTAACACTAATGTTTAAAGTCTATTTTGAAAGTACTAATCACAATAGTTCAAAGAGAAATAGTTCAACAGCTGGCTAAATGGTCTTCATTTTGTCTCTATGTAAATGCGTCAGATATAGAAGTACGTCTATGCCACCTATTCAATTCCACATAATCAATTCAATCAGACATTGTCTCCATCTGCTTTATGTACCTTTACACACATACATGTTGTCTATGGAGACCCTTAAAGAGCACACTGTGCTTTTCACATGAACACAAAATGATAATAATTTAGCCAGCTGAAGAGAAATACTATTTCATATTAATATTTTGTCTGTTGTGCAGTATATGTCATAAAAGTGTGTAATATCCGATATATATCGATTATTTGTTGTTTAAAAGAACCGATAATCGGTATTGAAGCTGATAAATTGATTACAACACTAATACTAAGGTCTATTTCCATGTAGTTGTCTGTTGCATAATTTTGTCTTGTTAAATACTTCCTTTTTGGGAATACAATGTTTAACAGAACATTCCTCAGTTGTCCCTTAATTGAGAACTCAAAGGAATAAAAGAAGGATGGAGAAGTGTAAAAAACTCTTCTTTTTAAGAAATAAAACCTTTCCCCGCTCTCGTTAGTTCTCGCTCTGGCAAAAAGTTCAATATTTTTGTTCGACTACGGTAGTCTCCAAGCATACCTTCGGTCTGCTAACTACCAGTATGACATGTTGGATTAATTATGATGCTGTTATGGTAATGAGTCCAAATGACCCGAAAGTAATTATTTCATTGGCCTAATTCCCAAAAACAAAAGCACATTGCATTAATTAATATTCATGACCAGTCAGTCCTGGTGACTGGTAAGATAGCACCTGTCTCTAGTCGTTCTTTTAATGGAAGAGTGACAGACGAAAGATGACGCCACTAGTGCTACGACTATGGTAGATCTAATTTATTTCTACGTTTCTTTGCTTGTTCTTTATGTTTAAAATGTCACATTAATTATTACATTTAAGCACTTATGCATGGACTTGTAATATTATAAACTGACATTGAATGTATCAATAAAGAAAGTGCGTGTTTATTTTTTTATTAATTATTTTAAAAATGGAAAAAATCGACCGTTGTATGGCTGCCTGGTCATGCAGTGTCCAGCTCAAATTTACATTTATTTTAAAGACAATGTATGTTTTTAACTGGGTTACGATGAGTAGGCGGTGTGATCAGCGTTAAGTTGGGTACGAAATGCTCGCGAAGTGTCAACTTTGCCCTGCCACCAGAGCCATTCAATGCACCGGACTCTGAACAGACCACAAGGAAAAAACACAATACCTGGACATTTTCTTCGCTGTGACTTTCTGGAAACATTTTTATTCTGTTGATTTTATACATCTTTACGTTACCTGTTATTTGGTAAGTTTTTTTGATTGAAATTACTCAATTTTGCCATTTTGGTGCTAATTTTGTGACCGTTATATTTTAGCGAAACGTAAAAATATCTTGCACTGCATGATCATGATAATGTCCTTTTGCTGCTCATCATGTTTAAAATGAAAAAGTATCTTTCGCGTTTTCGCATGTCGACGCATTTAATTTGTTTACATTTGGCCAATCTTCCAGAAAATATTAAAAGAAATAGTTTAACCAAATAATTTTGAAGTGAATGTTAACTTCTCCTGATTATAGGTTTAATGTAAAATTTTTGTTAATTTATTTACGTTTTAAAGTGATTATCATGTCTACGTGCTGCGGGGTGAAAATAGACAGGAAATGTTTCATACTAAGATTGAATGGTAAGAAAGCCATTATTCAGATATTTAGAGCATCTGAATGTATTGCCATACGAAGGTCAATTTTCCCACGACGGCGTAATGATATAAAACTATTGTCGGTTGTACACTGGGAAAGACTTCCGAAGCGCAAAGCATCAGTATTGGTAAATTTTTGGGATTTTTTTTGCCGTAACTTTTACTTTTGACTAAAAATATATGAGTATTATCATAAAATGTCATATCATATGACATGTCATAACATAATGTTACACAAAATAAATACCACATGTCATTTTTTACCCAAAATAGAGAAAAAATATATATATTTATATTTATTTTCTTTATAAAATGTTAAAAATGACATGTCTTAACAATTAATTTGTTGTAACAATTTTTTGACCTTGACATAACCTTGATATATATACATTTTTTTTTAAGGAAATTTGTTGTAACATTTCATTTATCTAATAAACTCCTTTTGGCTGAAAAAAATAAGATTAAAATAATCACATTTGTCATAACATCTTGAGTATTATGAATACTAATTTCTCAAAATATACACAGGTAAATTTAAATGATTTTGTCATAACATTTAAGACAAAACATTTCATTTTCAAATTAGAACAAGCTTTTTATTAACCTTTGTAAATTCTATATAAAAAAATAATACTTTTCCCTTTGTTAAAATAAACAACATCTTTGGAAAAAAAATGTTTTCACTTCATATGAATGTAAAAGTTAATATGATATATCACTTAATTTGTAACAACAAATAATAGTTTCTAAGCTCTATTCAAGCATAAATAAGCAGCATTTGTATCACATGTAGTCAACTTTGACATGATAAACATTTAGGGTCAATGTTACCTATTATCATATGATAACTTTACATATAAATAGGTCACCATGACCTAATTTTATTACAACAAAAAATAATTGATATTTACTATCTATAATTAGGTCATCATGACCTAATTTCATACAACAAAAATTTTACTTCAGAATAATCTCACAGCAAATCATACTCAAAATTAAACTTATTTTACATGTCCACATGCAAGAAAGAAAATAATCTATTGTGTAACAATCATGTTGCTTATCTTTACGTCTATGAAACATTGTAAATTACAACAAAATTTTTCAAAAATTGCACTTTAAAGTAGTAATTAAAGATGAAATTTTTTCAATACTAAGACTTGCAAAATTTCAGCTTTGTATCCAATTCTGGCAGTGTTTAAAATATTGAAATCTTATTTGTCTCTTTAAATAAATGAGTAGTTTTTCAGGATACAACTGTTCCAAAATTCAAAGTCACTTCAAATGTTCACAAAGTCACAACAATCCATAATTCATGGTCATTTAAAAAAAAACACAACAAATTCATAGTCCATGGTCATTCCAGTCTTCCATAATACTTCAAATTTCATCAGTTTTGAAACATCTAATAACACTTGATAGATTAAACTCATGGGATCTTTGTTTTATTTAGATGCATTATGTAAGAATTCAATGACAAGGTCACATCTAGGTTCCTTTGATGATTGCCACATGTACTCTGCTAAATGAAGATACAACAATTCATGTCTACTGTAAGTAGATGGTAATCCTCTTTTGATCTGCCACCACAGATTTTCAATATTCTGTGTGTGCACCAGATTCAGGGTCAATAAAGTTGTAAGAATGATTGACCATAAGATGCTTAAAATCTTCTTGTTTTAAGCATGTGTAGGAACTCCAACAGTCTGAAACAATTGTTGTACCAGGCTTGATATATTCCTTAATTATAGGAATTAATGTTGCAGAATCTCTGTGTTCTACACACTTCAAAAACATTTGGCGATCTTCCATGCAAATACCTCCAAAGACCCATTGCCCTTTAATAGGTCTACCAACATGATTTTTAGTTTTTCCAAATTTGGATTTATCAATTTCCACAACTTTTCCTGGCCCTCCTATTTGAGTATCATCTTTATCTTGCACAACAAGGAAGCAGATCTCATGACAATACATTTTGTATTCAGATATAGTTTCAGTACTAGTTTCAACAGCTCAAAGACCAGATTCATCCCCATCAAGATCATATACTTGCTCAATTGTTGTCTCTCTAATTGTATCTTCATACGACATTTTATGAATGAAACAATAAGTCAAAAACAAAGATTTCTGTAGTGTGACATGACTATGTTCAAACCAAGTTCCACTTTTCAGTGAAACATTGTTCTTTTTACCTTTACCATGAAAACATTTTTTATTGCACTGGTATCTAATTTCTATACTTGTTCCTTTAGATCTATTTAAGATGTATAGCTTTTCTAATTTATTGTCACAATTTGGGCACAACACATAGTCTATTGTGGAATTAATTCAATTCTTTTACAAAACTCAATTGTTTGACTCAATAGTTTCAGTTAATTTTGTCAAATAAATGTGATAATTTAATAAAAGCAATGAGTATCAATAATATAATTTGGTTAATGCTTCCCACCACGGCACCAACTGGGGGCATCTGGAAATGACATGATACATGCAGTGCATGCGTGACATTATTTACAAGCCATATAAAACAGAGCGCACATGGGCAGCACATCCAGAAGGAATTCAGTAGTCAGAGGGATCACATCAATGTACACCTATTTCTAGTTGCCTCAGGTAATTGCATATCATTTAGTATCTTTATCCATGTAGGTATCAACTTATTAATGAATGA
>JBCAUI010537459.1:0-10989 GCA_038406195.1 Haplosyllis anthogorgicola
GTGTATAATAAGGAGAAACTGCTGGTTTAATGCAATGAGTGAGAAGATGTATTGTGGGCTTGTGTGATTTGGAGTGCTGAATTTGCTGATTGATGGGATAAGCTTTGAATAGATTGGTTGTGTGTATTAATAGTGTAACTTAAGGGCTGGAGGAAGGTGGTACACAAGGACATGAATTGATACAGAAGTGTGTAATGAAGTCTTTAGAAGCCTGTGTAATTTTGCCAATATGTGTTATTCCTACCAACGTACAGAAGTTAATCAGAAGGAACTATAGAAAGTAACAGGACACAGGTGTTGCAGAGGAATGTAATATAACCAAGTAACAAGAAAGAGTTCCAATCTCATAGTTTTCCAATTTAGTGACTCTACTTATACCTTCATTTAAACTTGTTTACGTCCTTCATAAACTTAAAAAGGAAATATGTTATTCTTTAGAAAATTACATTTGGCTGATATCAGTGATAGCTAGGTACAGTACAAGAGAAATTCAGCAAAATTTATAGGTTGCATATCCCAGCTCTTGTACTATTGTCATCAATAATAATTTGAATATCCTGCTGATACAGGTTTACACTCTTTACTTTCACAGATCACTGATGCAGCACTAATTAAACTGGGAGATCTGATTGCATTATTCTCTCAGCACTTTGGGCCATGAGTCCATAAAGTTGTGCCTGTAAATGATGTGATTCTCACCATGTTATTTATATAAATAATACCTTTTTCAATAACTGTCATTTCTTATGTTTTAATGAGAATATAAATTTACTTTTATGTGACACTCTGAATTGCATTCCTGTTTAACACAGCATAATGTAGCATTTTGACATAATAATACATTTATGACTTAATCTAATTGAACAATAGTGTTACAATATATTAACATTGGGAACAATAGAAACAGGTGAGATTTTTATTGCAATGGAAGACAGTGGTTCATGCATGCATAGTATATCAACCTTACTTTGTTAATGTAGCAACAGATCAAGAAATTGTAAGAAAAAGTTTCGGTCCGGGAAATGCTGGCCTATGTGAAGTGTCGCTTTAAGTTGATTGCAATAGTGTAGGTAGATCAATAGGTCTCTGAACTCACTGAAATTTCGCGTCGAAACTTTTTAATAGGCCTCTATGATGATTTCTTGATCTGTACTAGACAAAGTAGAAAAAATATATTGCTTTAAACATATTGATTTGAAAAAAAATGCAAGCTTTATCCAATAGTGGGGAATTATGCCCCATTGTGAAGAGAAATCAGCTGCACCCATACAGATTCAATATCCACTGTGGAAACACACAGCCTTCTTGTTTAATCAACCAAACCTCAAAGCTTAACTCAGATTTACTGTGGTTTCATTACATCTTCATTAGACAACCATTTGTATGTGTTACAAGTTTCTATTACAGAGCTGCACTTGTCAAATTACAGACCACAAGTTAGGACAATTTCCTACTGGGTTTGTTTGGATGGTTTGTTTTGTGGAATGGTGCTGATGTCTTGCTCTGTGTTTGAATCAGCTTCATTACAATGTATTATGTGAGGATGGAAAACAGTAAATTACTGCTGCTGATGGATCTTTTTGCAATCTAAACAGAAACTTGTAAGGTCAGTAATTGTCATGCTATAAAGCCACTTGTTATATTGTAATGATGGTTAATGTGTTATTGTCATCAGCCTTGTTCACTCTTCAGGTTTTAATTTGTCTACTTATTTACTAGTTTTTATGGCGTTCTGTTTTTGTAAGAAAGTTGGGATGTAAAGGAGACAGATGTATTGCATTAAGGGATGGGCATATTCATGTTTAAAACGTTTATTTAGAGAAGATAATACGAAACTTTGCTCATGATTTTGCGATGTTTTAATAACAAAAATATTTAGTTGCTGATAGTTTTAATTGAATAAAGAATCTAGTTACCTGTAATTAATTCGATGTTTATTAGTGAATGTATAGGCGTCTTATTTGGTTAAAACAATGTCAAAATGACAGCCTTTACTAAATGTCCAAATCGAATGACAACACTGTTTCCAACGATGTAGCAGCGGAACGTGACAACGGCACTACTTCTTGGCGCTACCTCTTCCTAAAATAAAGCGAAAAGTCTGACCACATAGATAGCCACGTTTCACCACAGATTAAACGAGAGAATTACCCGGGTAGGCCGGGTAAAATGTCTATCACGCATGAAATAACAATAACAAATGAAAAACACAGTTTTCCTGTTAGGTATAAAAGTATTAAGAAGAAGAGGGGTCCATCCCCACACCTCGTCCTCACTTTAGGGGGGGGGGGTCCATCCCCACACCTCATACCCAACACCTCGTCCTCAAATTTTGACTTTATAGCGAAACCACCTTGCCGTCTACAGTAGTCTATCAACGCTTCGCGTGATAGACTAATCAATACAGCTCCTGATATCCCAATCAATTCGGAAACGTACAGAACAAAAGAGAGAATAAAAGAATTCCTGCGTGTTATGTAGCACTAGTGTCTCCACATCAAGGCTTATGGTGTCCATCAAGATCCAAATCTTTTTGGTCAGAGATTAGAATTTAGGCGAAGAAAATAAACTAATGTATTGATCATTTGGCACCGATTGTAGCATCGCCATTAGTCAATACATTGCGATGTCCCATCAATGTCATTCAGCCGAACGGTTCAAACCGTCCTTACCACGGCCACATAAAGGTGCAATTCCAATCCACCTCATTTCTGCTGCTTAAGTGATCAAATTTGCCTCCAATAAGAGTTGATCCTTCATGATTGTCACTTGTGCAGTAAATGATGTGGCAGTTTTCTGTGAAACTCACTTGATCTTATCTTTCATTAATTGAGAGACATGAGATTTTGGAGGGTGAAGGTCTATTTCGAAGGGTTGGTTTGGAGAACATATTTTGCTTTCTGTTTCTCTGTCTCTCCAAGCCCCCCCCCATTTTTCTGTTTATCTCTTGTATCTGAGGAGTCCAATTAGTGACCAATCTGAATCTATATTGTTCAGCTTGTCACCACCAGGATATGATTTGCCACCAACAAGGCTGACCATGACCATGGTGATGTTGGTTTGAGGATTTATCAGCTAATTGTCACCACGCCACACAGGATCAGCCGTGGGGAGGGGAGAAGGAGGGAGGGGAGGACAGTGAGAGGAGAAGCTTATCTATGAATAATTTACTGTCACTTTATACGATCACTTAACTACTGTCTCAATCCACCTTACAGGCTGTTAGTGTGCTGTCTTCAATTAGAGAGAGAGAGAGAGAGAGAGAGAGAGAGAATTTGTTAGTTCTTCAAGGTTTTCAAGATGATGCAAATTCCAAGAGATGATACCTACAACAAATGATGGGAATGTCGGATGATATTCAGAAGTCAAAATTTGAGACATTTTCATGTTTCCATGTTTTCGCACCAAGTGACACAAACAATGATTGAGGTATTCATTGATTTAAAGCGAATTGTCAATAAGACAATTAACACAGTATTGACCAGAACACATGTTTTAGTTTTATTATTCAATGAATGAAGATCAAGAAATATAACTGTTCAATATCAGCTGTTGTATATCCAATATCCTCAATTTAGAAAACTTTAGAAGAAAAGAAGTCCGCAGCTTGAAGTTCTATTGTTTTCTGCTGTATACATTTAACATTGTCATGAGCAAGATTGGATCCTAATTAATATTTTTATGTTTTTCTTTTTATTCTCAAACCTGCACATCACCAGATCATGAAATTACTATCAAAAGTTTAGCCTCCCGGAACAATTGAATTGAATGAGCTGAGCGTGAAATTAAATTGTTGCGGGATCTTAAATTTTAATAGTTATTTCTTTGTACCTGTGAGGTTAAGCTTCACGTCAATTACTTTATCTTGTACGTCAGTATCATTTCGTAACAGTAAATTTCCTAATTCAGTTTTCTGTCATATTTCGGAGACATTGTAACTTATGTAAAGGAGGTGTTGTGTTGCTTGTAATCGCTGTTAAATTGAAATCATGACTACGATTTGTCATAAACAGTATTTGTTGTATTGTTTTTTAATTTGTTCTAAAATTAATGAAATAACCAAACCTGCCAGATCTGACAGATCTGGCAAAGAACGAATAAGGAAAACCTCCACTGTTTTCTCAAATGCTCAGGTTCTTAATTTCCTTTTTGGCTCATTTGGCATAATTGCCAAAGAGCCTATAGAATCATGAATTGTCCATCATTCATTGTCGTTGTCATCATTGTTGTCATTGTCATTGTTGTCATCATCATTGGCATTGGCATTGTCTGTGCACAGTGACCCTGAGCACACTATTGATCATAGAGACTTCATATCCTATACACATATGCACCTATATCCTATCTCATAGCCTGGCAAAAATTATATTGCTGTGACCATTATTCTCAAATTGGCAGCCATTTTTATTTTTTTCTTTGAACCCTACTCAAGCATAGATAGTTGGTGATACAAACTTCATATTTGGCAGTTTTATGCATCTACATACCCTCTTTCTTACCTGTAAAAATTATATAGATGCCAATTATATTTTTAATTTGGTAGCCATATTTGTATTTTTTCATAGATAATATATTTGGGATCTGATCTTAGACACCTTATCTGTATCCATGTGATATTGTAACCTCTAGTCTTAGTTTTATGATATTGCCACAGAGCTCAGCTCCATCTGGACCTATTTTTACTAATGTAAACGAAAGTACAAGGTTTGAATTTTGCTTCGCCGTGCTATCTTGGCAAGCAATTTAGAAAGATCTTCATCTTTACTTAATGTTCTAGCTAATATTGGTACGATTTCAAAACCTTTTAGAAGCAACTGGTACAACGTGGTACTTCAACTCGCTATGATAGTGGTTTGTGTATAATTACTCCCCCTCGGGCAGGAGTAATGTCGCTTCCTTTGAGGATCTCAGACCCGCAATAAGTGGACACCTGGCGACCCCCGTTGTCCCGCTTAATAACGAGGTTAAGTACCACGTTTTGCGTCACCTTATACGTGTAATAGAAATTCTGAAATCACCAGATTCCACCTCTTGTCGGCGTTACGTTTGTCACTAAGGTGGCGATTTCTTGTGACGTATTTCTTAGCGCAACATTATGGTTTAAATCAATGACGAAGTTTTCCTGTGTGTTGGAAGTATTCCTCACTGCCGTACCGGTTAATGGAACGCATTGGAATAAGACAAACTAATCCTTTACACACAACTATTTATTTCTACAAGACTACCAGAGATACAAGTGTGTTCTCTGCAGCTGCTGGCAACCAACTGTGAGGGAATGAGAAGTGAGCAGCTGAAATGCCCAAGGCACTATCATGAATATTCATTACTAATTAGATAGTTGCAGCACATGGATGTGCGTACGTGTTTCCAATGTAGTTCCTTGCCTGTGCGAAACGGTTACTGAGATTTCCAATTTTAATATTACAACAACCAACACTTTGTTGTTCATACAGGGTCTGTCGTGCTTAATAACGTTCTATTACGTCCGACCGGGAAGCGAAATGTCAGTCCTGATGGTAACGTTAATAGCGTCTTTTGTTCTTTACAAAACGCAATCAATTCAGTAAATGTTCTTCATTTCTTTTCGACGCTTCCCCTTTATCAGAAAATGAAATGTGTTCACAGTTCTTCATTTAGGGAACAATAGGTGCTGCTGTCCGAGTGAAAAACTCATTGTCGCAAAATGAAATCGATTTTAGGAACTGAATTCTACCAAAAAGAAATGTAGACGATTTTAGCTTAGAGATAAAAAAATAAGGAAATGTAATTTTGAGAATTCAAATAATTGGCGCATGCTGTGCTTTGAGATGAACAATGTCATATATTTCATATAAATTCGTCGCGGACTCTCGAACTGAGAAACGGTAAAAGTAAAGAACATAGTATGAAAATACTATCCTGTCAGTTTTGTAACAATAGATTTTCAGCGTTCAGTTCTTTTGTTTTTAAATCAATAGAAATTTCAGGAGCTGATCGCGTTTCGAAACTTTTCTTTTCATAATTGATGTAAACCGGAAGTCAGATGAAGGTTTAATCGAAAATTCTTCACTAAATTGTCCTTTTTGCACAGTGACTTATTCTAACAAAGGCAAAAGATCATTTACTTTTTTATCATCTATCATAATAATGGTTTTAACATCCTGCTGACACAGGTTTACACTCTTTACTTTCACAGATCAGTGATGCAGCACTAATTAAACTGGGAGATGAAATCTGATTGCATTACTCTCTCAGCTTTAATTGCAATCAGTGATGATATCCTTGTCATGATTACAATCAACAGTATTGTTACATTGAATACATTGTTTAAGTAATTGATGATGAAGGATTGAAACCTTTTACAATGTAACAAAAACACAAAGTGAAAAAGAAAGTCTCTGCAGCATAATGGTTAGCATGCGTGCTACACGAAAAGAATACTCAGATGAGAAACCACAATTGCCTTTGTAGCACTTTGCTGAGCATGTGTATGGAACATGTCAGTGTGATGTGATGTAAGACAACAACAACCCCTGTGGCGCAGTGGTCAGCATGTATGCTGAAAACATAAATACTTGTACCTTGGGATTTAGTCTTTACTTTATAGTTTCAGTTTACTATTAAGTTTCTTTTTTTTTTGATAGTGGTACCAGTAAATCCTCTTCAGTATGTTTCCTTCCTTCAGTTTCTTCTTGCCGTCTGTTTTCCTCTTTTCATTCTTTTCATTATTATCTTATCCTCATCTTGAATTCTTCTTGCACCAGGCATGCCCCTTGGTTCCTTATTTTTTCTTTCATCCTCACATACTTTAACTTTTTTTTGAGAACTTGCCTCATGTCAGAGGCTTTCATCTCAGCGATGATAAAACCAGCGTGCTCTAGAATCTGACATAATTACACTAAGTCACGTTCCTGACCTTAATTCATGTTCACCAACGAGCAATGCCTTGCTTTGATTTTTATAAATTCCGATGTTTCCTTACAATTGATAAAAACAGCTTTTATGTCAGGGAACAAAGTCATAAAGTAATATCATTGATTAATATCATTGAAAGGGATATTGGTGCCTGCTATTTTCAACTTACCCCTTTCAACTTACCACCCAGTCCTACCAAAGATGAGGCGTATTACGTTTGAGCAAAATGGGGAAAAAGTGGATTATAAATTTTTAGGAACAAAAACTTTCAGATCCTGAGACCATTTTTATTCCATTTTGTAAAAATCTTATTACATTTCCTTGATATTGTACTCTTCTTTATCCTGTTATAAAAATGCAAGCACTAAGCACCCAGCTAACAGCACATGCTATAATAGTAATCTCTTGAAGGTGTCATTACAGTACAACATACTACCAGCAGTGTGTTTTCTCTTAACTCCAATTGTTTCTTACTTTAAATTGCTTACACAAACAAAGCATTGTCAGGATTATGAATTTCAGTGACGTAATGTTCTGGTGAGCACATAATATTCACACATGAAACTGTTGAATTTGACTGATTACAAAACTAAACTAGTAATTGGCTCTTGGTGTGTGCACAAAAATGTTTATTGTTTGTTTAAAATCATTGATATTCCTTGTGACCCTTTTGATATTACGACAGCACAGAGATATAAAATCCAATCATTTTGGTTTGCATTTTCTGTATTATTAAGAAATGTAACAGAAACTTGAAAGAAAATATGTTGTTATGTGAAACATGTAATGAAGGGCCCAGTAACAGTTAACAACACGATTTAATGATGATCACTTGCGGAAGGTGTTTGGGAAGAAGTCTTACTGCACATGTTTAAGTGGCACTTGTTCGGGTTCCACAATCTTCCCATCTCGTGTACGAGAACATGCTTAAAACATGCAAATTTGCTTGAAGGATAGTTTTTTATATCAAAATTACATCATTTAATTGTGTTTGAATTGTTAATATGTTTGCTATGTCCTTGCCATTGTGTGATGTATTGCCCTCAAAGTTTAATTCCTGGAAATCACTGTTCCCATCATAGCACACACATTACAACATACCATGAGGACACAGGATATCCAGCACACAGGAATGCTCACAGATAAAGACCACAGGAGACCTGTGATCATTGTGCAGACTCTGTGTCCCCACAGTGGCTTTACAGTCCTTGTAGATTACATTGTTTGTGATTCCATGTTGGTGTGGATAAATCTGATGTAAATTGCTTTTATTATCCATGGTCTTCCACACTTCATGGCAACATAAAACTTTATGTGGTGCTTTGAGCTTTGATTTCTTCTCCTCAATGGTTTATGATTTTCCAGCATCATCATCATCATCATCATCATGTGTGCTTTAGAACAGGGATTGTTGCCATAGTAAATGAACAGTTACCAAGGCCATTGAATGGTAATGTTTGTTTCTCTAAACTGATGAAAACTGCGTAATGAAATTGAGATCTGCACCAAATGAATCAAGTCATTTTTCCATTGTTAAATACACTAAGTAGATAAGGGAAGTAATCTACTCTGAGCTTAAGGACAGCCAGTTTAATCTCCTTTGTGACTAGATGAATAGAATACTTGGGATTAAATAATCTATTGTATTTACAGTGTAATTTTATACTTGAAAGGTTCTCATCTCAACAAATGGAACTCAGGAGAAATTTAAATTCTAAATCCAGCATAATGACTATTCTTGAAGTAGGAAGATTCCCTTGATGTGACCTTTCAAAGGTTAAAAATTAAAAGTGCGAGGTATGAAATGTTTACTGGAGTTTGAATCGTCTCCATACTGAAATAAAAAGGCACTCACACATTTAAAAAAAGAAAAGTTTTGCAAATCTTGACATTTCAAGCACATTTTTTAGTAATGTCCAACATTGCCTTTCAGCAACCCTCTTGCCAAAATCGATCAAATTCAACCAAATGTATATAGCCACCTCTTAATGACTGTCACAGGGCAACCAAATCATATTTAAAACCATCTAGACCTTCTCTAAGAAATTGCTTGATCTTATCAGAGTGAGCAATTTTGGCACTTTTATATTTGGCTGTGGTTCTAAATGACTATAAATTGATCGTGGGACAGAGATGTAAAATACTTCATATCCAGACATTACCAAGTTAATGGGCAGACTCTGGAGTATATCAGCCTGGTTTCCATATCCATGGATACTTTATGGCTACTTTACACAGCTTATTCCCCCAGGAGTTTCTATGCTAATATTGCAGACTGTAGACTACTAAATGCAGTGTTAAAGACACCTTTCTTCTGTTCAGCATGATTACGGCTATTATTGTCATAACACTAGTTATTCTTATTTGTTATTAGAATTATGCACATTTGAAAAGTTTTAGATTTACATATTTATTAGCCAATGCATAATTTGGTATCAAAAGTGTCTTAACATATAAAGAATAATAGAATTCACACTGTCCATTGCAAGAAATTAGAGGAATATAAATGTACCCGTGCTTGTCATAGCAAGAAATTCCCATAAAATCTAGTCCGACTTGTTGGGAGATCCCTAAAACTGTGCCCAGGAACAGTGTGTTTCTTTCGCCCCAAAATCGTCGATATCAGGTTTTGAGGCCATCGATGCCATGGATTTTGGCCCCCGCTAATAGGAGGGGCCACAGATCAGCTTCGTCTTTCTTTGGGGTTTGACTAATTTTTAGGGCGAAAGAAATACACTGTAAGAGGTAGTTAACCTGTATGTTCCCCGGGAGAGGGTGGCTCCACTTTATGAATGGATTGACAAGGTATGAAAAAGTGGCCTGAGCTGAAAAACCAAGATTGCAAACCGCGATCGAAAAACTCACAAGTTCAGACGGCGCCAAATAAACATGTACATAAATGTGGATGTCTCGCAGGCTGAAATCCTGTTCATTTCTCTGTAAAGTCTTGCATAAGGGAACCTTACAAGAAAGCCTTTTAAAGAAATGTATGGGATTTCATGAGTCGTCAACCCATGCTGTAAAATATCCCTTTTATTTCAAAATAATAAACTGAATCTTGAGTTGAATGCAACGAGAATTTTGCTGCTAAAACAATTCACTGTTATCAAAGACCTTGGAATGTGAGGTGACTGTTTAATGTGGGAGGCTTGCGACAGGTAAATGATACTGTGGAAAGAATTACACTCCCAGTGAGTCAGGGTGTTCAGGATAGTCAGGATAGTGCACTACGCCTTGTAATCCCAGTGAGTCAGGGTGTGGATAGTGCACTACGTCTTGTAATCACACTCCCAGTGAGTCAGGGTGTGGATAGTGCACTACGCCTTGTAATCGACATTATTAACTATTTGTGCCATTTTATTAATGGATGTGCACTCCTTCAGTAAAAATGACTGGACTGTAACACTTATTTTAAATTTGAGATTAATACACAGCGTTTATGCAATATCTGGAACGTGGAAAATTCAATACATTTCAGTCTCTTCGTCAGATCAGGTAATTACTATCAAAAGAACAAAGTGTATCTTATAAAGCGCGATTGTGGGCCTAAAATTATGTGATGGCGACTTACATTGCAATAATTAAGTATAGGACTTTTCCACTTTCATTTGCTTGTGGCAACACGGGCAATAAATGCAGTTCATACTGTGTACCCTACTGAAGCGCTCCGCAACAACTGAATTGATGAAATTGGCATGAAATCCAATTGTTGCGGGACGCTAAACTTTTGACAGTAATTTCATTATCTGCTTTCGGATAAAACAATTGATGCATTTGTCCAAGTAAAGGACACAGCATGGAATTCTATTGTCGCAAAATAAAATCTATTCAGAAGATGGTCAGTTACCGGATTTTCTTTCTAATTGTTGTAATGTGCGTTTCTTATTGATCTCAGAATCTATTCCAATTTGGCTCATTCACTTTAACGTTAGAATTTAACTAAATATTCACATATCCGTGCACATACACCTGCACAAGTAGTCAGCTGCATACTCAGTAGACGGAATTCGTATCAGATGTTTAACAATAGCGCATCAAAAGCACAGCGTGAAATTCTTTCATTCTCTCCTTTGTTCTCTTCGTTTCCAAAATGAT